>APFE031213131.1:117553-218906 GCA_000404065.3 Pinus taeda | reverse complement strand
ATCTCTGAGAAGAGATGTGCGGCTACATGCCTCTGAACTGTTCTGAACTGTGTTACAATGAGGCTCGAAGGCCTATTTATTGTTGAGAAACAATGGAAAACCCTTTACATTCCAAAACCTAACCCCAGAAGATGAAATGCCAAATTGTGGGCCCCGTTTTGGGTAAATTGGTACATCAATTTCCCGGGGTCGTAACTTTGGCATACGATCTCCGTTTGATGCATATAATAGCTCGTTAGAAAGATCTATCGAAGAACTACCACTTTGGGAAGGGAAACATCGGTCCATGGACCCATGTTGCCCCCATATTTCCCAAAAAACGTCGTTTAGGGCCTCAAAACGGCTCCGGAAGTTTAGGACCCAAAAAAATTGCTAAAAATAGTAAATTGTGCTACATTTACGGAAACTGAAAAACTGAAAGAGACAGTTGCGGGGATCCAAATGGGATAGGTGGGTGGCCACCAACATCCACCTGGATCAATACTAGATTTCCAAATTCCTAGGATATCAGTGTTATTTCTGTGATTGTTTCTGAACTGGCACACAATTTTGAGGTGAGAATTAAGGCCCATCATATCCTTGATCTGGAAGTTTCTGTCTGCCAAAGGAAACCATTCCAAATCCATGTGTGGAGCATTCAAAGGAGCAATGTTCAGGGCTACTGGAGTCTCCATGTTTTAAACTGCTTGTATTGATGGCAATATAGGTTTAAACAGCAATAGGAAGTAGAATTTAGGCTTTGAGGCTATTGTCAGGAGTGTAAAAAACTGATTTTTTATTTCAAACCAACCTCACTATATAGAGTTTATGGTAAAACAACAAATTGCAGCACTTTGACTAGGTTTTTTTACATAAATTGGTTGAATTGCAGGCTCTGTGGAAGGAATGCCGAGAGAATGGAATTGAATTTTGCCCAAAGGGGCGAAAGCTTGCAGAGGGAAAAGGAAGCTGAGGATTCCCTTTTAGGAAATAGGTTACAATCAACGGAAACAGGGCACTCAACTATTTTAACTCAATAATTGAGCAATTTTTGTTGTCTCTGTGGGCGTATATGGATGCACAGTGGGTTGGAATGGCTCGTTTGCAGAGGAAATGAGTTCAAATTTGTAGGTTTGTTTTGAATTAATAGCTTAGATGGTGTATGCAGGTCAGTGAGCAACTGGTAGGAGCACATTTGGAAGCAAATCACAGGTTCTTTCGGTAATTTCAAATAGAGAAGTATGAAAAACAGGGCTTTGAGGCAGAAATTGGGTAAATACCTGCTTTTGAGGCTGGTGAGGGTACTTAACAGGTACAGGTCGAGCTATGTAGTCAGGTTGTGGAGCCGGATTATAGCTTGATGGATTGTAGACGCTCTGGAGGTGATTTGGTTGTAAGATGCATGCATGTTCTCCGTATGCGCGAAAAATGAAAATATAAGAAAATAGTCGTTTTCACGACTTTTTAACAAATTTTGGATTTTCGGTGCTTTTGGTGCTTTCCTTGGATGACGTCCTTTTTGTCATGTAGTGGGTACGGCGGATGACGTGGCAGATAACGTATGTGATGGCGTGGCACATGACACGGTGGCGGGGTGATGATGTCAGCGGATGACATGGCGTAGGTACAGGGCAGTGGCAGGCGACGTAGGCAAGCGGGGAGGGTGGTAAGCGGTTTCCATTGGACCGCCTTTGGTACGGGAGCGGTAAATGTCAGAGGCGGCCCGATGCAATAGGAGGGGGACAAGTGTCCTGGTGTACGACGGTGAAACCATCGACCATCGGGTATTAACGTACCACTACAGAGGGGCGCCCGATATGGATGAGAACCGTCGGATCTGGGGGAGGTGATCCGACGGCGAACGGGAGGGAGATGTGAGCGATCTTTGACAGACAAGCGCGCACGATAAACTTCAATTTTTGCATAGATTTGGGTGGGTTTAGACCTTAGGTTATAGGTTTATATGCTCTTAGGGTTATGGTTATTCATTAATCAAATATCAATGAAACCCAAATTAAAGTAGAGCGCGAGGTTAATGTGGTATAGTTGGTGTGTGGTGGGTTTGATATGGTTATTTATTTAACCGGGTGTCAAATAAATCCCAAGGGTTAATGAATGCGGATGGGTTAACATAGAGTCCCAAATGGACCTAATGTTCCCCGAACTTATATTATTTGGCTATAGTTTCCATTTGGAGGGGATATTTAGATTTTTTGGGTTTTAATATAGTTTTTTGTAGAATAGGGGTGGGGAAATGATTTAGGGAGCTATACAATAGGGTTAGATGTTAAATAAGAGTTTTATGGAATGAAAATGAATGGATGAATGCTAAGGAAATGAAAGAGTATGGAATGACCATTTGTACACAAGAAATGTGGCTTCTTTTCAGTAAGTGAACTCAGATATCAACTTGGTTTTCAATAAAAATGGAGTGAAACTTGGAGTTTTTGGGCGAATCCCAAGGTCCTTGGGGGAATGTTAGTGAGTGATCTTTGGGGGAATGAAGGGGAATTAGTCATGATTCCACTGTTGTACCACCAACCAACTGCCTTGGTACCAATGCCATGAATGAGATAAGTCCTTCTTGACAAGACAAAGAGTAATGATAACCTTGTTTATGCAACCTCAAACTACCTACCCAGCCTAATACACCTAACATTTTTTTTTCCTTTGGATTGGGTGCACTTGAAATGGCAAACCCTGATTGTCCTCTTTTTCTTTTGACTGTCCTCCTATCTAAATGTACCCTTATCTCTTCCAAGGGGCCAGATTAAGCAGTTGGGCTCCTTAAATTCTCTACCTAACTACTCATCTACCAAGCTTGAACTGTTTGGACAGATATTCTTTCTCTATTCTACAACAGCAATTCAAACATGGCATGGTCCAGATTGAACTTTTGGGCCATCCATCAAGTCTAATAAGTAGCAGTACCTCCACATGGTGAATTTCCAAATAAGATAGTAGTGGCATTTTGACTGGGCACTTTCTTGGTCTTTGGTTTGGGGTTCATTTTCACTATTTTTTTTTTTTGACCAATTGATATTCTTGCCCTTTGATTATTCTTTTAGGGCATACCCTATTTTCATTTTTTAATTTTCTATCTTCATACAAAGTATGGAACCTCTGCAGCATGCAGGGATGAACATATTTAACACTTCCACTGTCAATCATGAAAAATGAAACCTATTGGTATAGGAATCTAATAGTGGCTCCACTTGGGGATGGCTTTTCCTGGTGAAAATCCAAGAACAGCATGTTAGATTGCTTATTTTTCAATTCTTGTTGTATTTTGAAACTTCCTTGTCTTGGATGTCTTTGATGTGAATCTTTGTAATCTGTCTGGAGTACTTCTTAAGCGGATTTGTGCAAAATTGCAGCTCTGCTTCTTGTTGGCTTCTCTGAGTGCTTGTCAGTCATCTTTCTACTTCCCAAGACTTTCCTCTGATTTCTTGTGGTAATTTAAAACATACACCAAACTTGGTGCAATTCCTTGACTTTTTCATCAAAATTTGATGCATTTGGTTCCCTATCTAACTACTGTAAATGAAAAATGTTGAAAATACAAATATTTATGTACAATATGCAGTTGTGTTATGTTCATCTAAGGGGATCAAAATAATGTTTGAGCATTCTCCCATTGACTGGGCCTTATTCAATATTTGTTCCGTCCAAACTCTTCAGAAAATAGGTGTTGTTACCTTGTACAACCTGAATAACAAAGGGGCCTCTCCAAAGGAAATCAAATTTGCCATGTTTTCCTTTGTCTTCCCTCCTGGAGTCCCATTTTAGCACTTTGCTTCCTATGAAAAAGTCTTCAACTTTTGTTCTTCTATCAAAGATCTTCTTGAGTTTATCTTCTAGTATCTGAGTTCTGTGATACACTTTTCTCTTGTCTGCTGCAAGTCAATAGTTTGGTTGATCCTTCTCTGAATGTCATTGGGCTCTACTTGTATTTCTTGCAACAACGTGATCACAGGGATTCCTAAAGAAGAGGGGAATCTTGTCTCCATTCCATAAATCAACTCATATGGACTTGTTCCAATGGATCTTTTGGTGGCCAATCTATCTACCCATAGTGCATTGACAACTTTTTTGTGCCAATTCTTTTTATTCTCTTCTAGGACCTTTTTGATAATGTTGATGAGGCTTTTGTTGGAGGACTCAGCTAGACCATTACCTTGAGGGTAGTAGGTTTTGGAATGACCTAGGGTAATATGGTATTTGTGACAAAAACTCATCATTCTTTTGGACTTAAAGGCAGTTGCATTGTCTGTAATGATCTTTTCTGGACAGCCAAATCCAGATAGGATATTGGTTTTTAGGAATTGTATGATGATTGAGTCATTGGCTTGCCTACAAGGTATGGCCTCTATCCACTTGGTAAAGTAATCTGTGGCTGACAAAATCCATTTATGCTGGCCAGAAGATGAAGGGTGGATCTCCCCAATGAAGTCTAAACCCCATTGTTGAAATGACCTTTCAGTTGAAATAGGTTTGAGGGGCAGGGGTAGCAGCTTTTTCTTGCCTTCAAATATTTGACATTTATGGCAAGAAATTACAAATTTTTTCACATCAGCAAACAGGGAGGGCCAATAAAATCCATCCCTTAGGATTTTGTCAGCTATTGATTTCCAATACAAGTGTCCTCCACAATCTCCTGCATGAAATTCCTCGAGGATTTTGTTAGTTTCATCCAGTGTTAGACAATTAAGCAAAATACCTTCATGATTTTTCCAAAACAACACATTATCTATTATACAAAACTTTGAAGCTTTCATTTTCGAGAATCTCTTTTTGGTTCTGGATAACCCTGGAGGAGCTTGCAGGTTTAACAATACAAAACATATGTCAGTGTACCAGGGTGATTGTAAGAAGGCTTGATTGATCTGTGGAGTCGCCATCTCCTGTTTGTTATCCAATTCATTGATGTCAAGGGCTTGGAAGTTGGTTTCGGTCATTAATTTGGCTAGCCCTTGTCCTTTTATAAGTTTTGTTGGCTTTATTTCAATGTCATATTCTAAAATGTTGGCTATCCATTTACCCCTTTTACCTTCATTTCCTTTTTGAGTAAGAATATCTTTAACCACTACATATGGAACATAGGCAATTATGTGAGAGTACGAGATATAAATTCTAAAATCCTTTATGGCCTTCAGAAGGGCATATGCCTGCTTCTCCATGATTTGGTATTTGAGTGGGGCATCTCTAAGTGTTTTGCTGAAAAAAGCAATGGGTTTCTCATGTCCTAAATCGTCTTTTTGTAATAGAAACAACAACAATAGTATGCTCAGATGCAAAGGAAAAGATTATAAAATCTTTATCAAACCTGGGACTTGTAAGAACAGGGGTTCTTGTCAAAACTATCTTGATTTCCTCAAAGGCATGCTTGGATTCTATTGTCCATTTGACTTTAGAATCTTTCTTGAGCATATTATTCAACAACCTTATTAGCTCAGCCAAATTGGGAATGAATCTTCTCAGGAAGTTGATCTTGCCTAGAAAAGCTTGTAATTCTTTGATGTTTCTTGGATGAGGAACTTGAAGGATAGCTTGAATTATGTTTGGATCAATTCTTATCCCATCTTTTGAAATTATGTGACCTAGGAGTTTGCCCTCTTCTAGGCCAAACAGTGATTTCTTTGGGTTCAATGATATGCCATATTTTCTGCAAATTAGGAACACTTGTCTTAGATGTTTTAAATGTTCTTGGTCTGATTTTGAGAAAGCAGTAAGATCATCAAGATATATGACTAAGAAATCATGGATCTCCTTAGCAAAGGTTATGTCCATTGCTCTCCGAAAGGTAGCTCCCGCATGTTTTAGTCCAAAAGGCATTTTGACATATTTGAAGGTTCCCCAGGGTGTTGTAAAGGTTGTTTTATCTTGATCATCTGGGTGAACTAAAATATGATTAAATCCTGAGAAGCCATCTAACAATGAAATCCTTGAAGCCCCCACTACCCTTTGTAGGATATGATCCATTTTTGGTAAGTGGTAGTGGTCTTTGAGAGAGACTTTATTCAAATTTCTCAAGTCAACACAAAGTCGTATCTCTCCAGTTTTCTTTCTAGTGGGTACTAGATTTGAAATCCATTCAGAAAACCTAATGGGTGAGGTTATTCCAGCTTGGTACATTCTTATGACTTCTTTTTCCATCAGGGGAATGGGGACTAGATTAATCCTCCTCAGCTTTTGTTTAAAACGTTTCTGGTTTTCTTTCAAGGGTATTTTATGTTGGATAACAGAAGTGTCGTAGGATTTGAGGTCCTCATAACTCCATGCAAAAACATCTTGGAACTCTTTAAACAACTCAATGTATTTCAATTTTTTGTCAGGAGGTAATGTTTTGGAAAGTTTTATCATTTTAGGATTTTCTATGGTCCCAATGTTACAGTCCTCAATTTCTGCATTTAGGGGTTGCATTTTTGGCTTTCTAGGAATGTTGTTTGAGTCAAAAATGTCTTCTAAGGGAGTTAAACCTGTGGGCAGGGAATTATCCTTTAGTTTGATCACTTCAGATTCTTCCTCAATCATTTCACCAAAATCTGTTTTTTTAGCTTTTGTAAATTTGTATAGTCAAAGGTTGTTGTATGCAAAATCAGATTTGTTGTTTCAGCTGATATCCCTGGCTCAACTTTATCAATTTGTTGTTGATCATAGATAGTGCTTGTGTCTATGTTTATACCTGAGAATTCTTCTTATAATGTTAAGAAATTATTTATTTGGGTGTCATTCTCAAATACTTGCCAATTTTTTACATTATCTGGGATAGCAGGTCTGTGTTTAATCTCAGTAGTGAAGTGGTGATTGGGCTCAAAAGGAAGTTTACAAGTGCTGGCAAAAGTTGCCAAACTATGTGCATGTAAGTTATGACTTCTTGGAATTTTAGTGAGCTGAAATTCTAAGGCGTTGTTGAGTAATTCAGTTGCTGCCCCTCTGTAAGACCTTAGCCTGATATCATTTGTAACAAAATTTCCCTTCATCTGTTGTATAATTAAATCAGAGTCCCCTAGAATTGAAATCTTAGTTGCCCCTAGACTTCTAATTTGTTTGAGACCCAATAGAAGGCCTTCATATTCGGCCATGTTGTTTGTACATCTGAAATTTAGCCTATATGCATGACCTTGAGCATGGTCATTTTTCATGTTGTGTATCCAAACCCCTGCCCCTACTCCTAATTTATTCACTGACCCATCAAACTATAAGTACCATAAGATTTCTTGATCATGAATGGCCTTAATAGTTTTGGAAGCTTGTTCGGAGGGCAGGTTTGGCTTTTGTGACTCATATGATATTTCATTTTTCTTTGTTGTATCAATCATGTCAACAATCTTTTGGTTTTGGGCACTAGATTGTTCATTGATGCTTTCTGTTTGTGTTGTTTTCAGGAGCTTGACATTAGTTTTGGGACACATGTCAGCATTGTATAAGATAAATGAATCCATGTCAGAGTGAATAGAATAGATGGGGAAGTTTTGGGGCTTTTCTTGACTGCTAACCACATATTTCATCAATGTTTCTCGGTATAATCTCTTTGGCTGGCCAAAGACAGAAATTGTGGCATAGGACATGTCTAGCTGTAAAGATCCTTGGGTTTGGCACCCCAAGATCTGGACAAAAGCATACCATACTTAGGTGGGATATCAGCTACCACCACATCCATCAAGATGGTTTTAGCTGGATATTGGACTAGAGAAACACAAAGGTCTTTGATTAGACCTAGGCACCTGACATGGCTGGAATCAAATGAAAACAAGTCCTTATAGGGCCTTGTGATGTCTAGATCTAGCTTTTCCATCACAGATTTAGGCATTAGGTTATGGGAAGCCCCTGAATCAAACATTGCGTTGTGCAACACTTTGTCATGAATGTTTAAGCTCACATAGAATGGAGGAACTCCTCCATCTACTGATTTACCATTGACTTCTAGACCAAAAATTAGTTCTGGTTGATCATCCAAAACATTGACTGCATCCCTATTCTCTGATATTTGCAGTGACCTATTGATTTGTTGTCTATAAACTTCATGTTTGGCCAATTCAAAGAGAGGAATGGCTATTTTCAGCTTGCCAATTTCTGTTACTAAGTTAAACGGTTTCTCTATCTGATTCTTTACATTTTGGGCAGCGAGCTTTTCTTTTTCAGCTGAGTTTTCATTAACCTTCTCCTGATTATGAATGTTGTTACGAGGTACATCTGTTTTGCAATTGTTATTCAAATCAACTATTGGGGAATGGGATGTAAATGAGTGATTTTTTGAAGGCTGTAAGTCTGATACATCTTCCACAGTAACTTCCTTTGGGTGTGTTTTATCAGAGGATTCTATTGGGACAGCTTTGTCCCTTGATTTTTTGGGCTGTTTAGTATCTTTCAGCTTGGTAGTTTCAGGCACATCTATGGTTCTGCTTCTCAATTTGTACTGTTTACGAACCTCATAGACTGTTGCATCATAGCCTTCTCTAAAATCAAATGACTCTCCAGATTTAGTTTGAAATTGGTTGAATTCATGGACCTCTTGGTCATCTTGGGTTAGGAAAACTTTTTGTTCACTATCTAAGCCCATTAAGTTGATATGTGGATCCTCTGTCGGTTCACTTGAGGTTGAGGCCTCTACATAATTCTCTTGAAATGGAGGTCTGATATTCTAATCAGGGCCAGTCCTTCCAGCATTTGGGTTTTGATTTTTTCTAAAATTAGGATTTCTAGCTGTGTTTCTTGTTTGACCCTCCCATGATGATTTTCTTTCAATGGTTTCCACCCTATCTCCTAATCTGTCCATTCCTTTGATGATGGCATCTGATTTTTATTCAAATGCTGAAGGTTCTTCTTTGAATGTTGTTCTTCTTTCAGTTCTAGCTCGGTTTCGTTTGGCAATCAGGTTTGCCTCCACACTAATAACTATATTCTGCATGTCTTCTAAGCTGGGAGGGGCTCTTTCCCTCAACTGGTATGCAATGTCTGAATCAAATCCATTAGGGAATTTTATCAAGGCTAAGTCAGGTGGGGGTCTAAGGTTCTGAGGAATGGCATTGTATACATTGTTAAATCTAGCACAATAGTCTTGGACAGTTTCTTGTGGCCCCCTTTTTAAATTGTCATATTCAGTTAATATATGTAAAGGGTCTTTCTTCTTTTCCCATCTGTTTAAGAAGATCTGATATAGGGCCTTGGGATTACCTATAGAGTTTGCAGCAAGTGACCTAAACCAGGTCCTTACATCACCACTTAGACTTTGAACAAAGATCTTCATCCTTACATCATCATCATCAATTTCATAGTTTTCAAAATAGTCCTGCATCTTTTTAGTGTGTTGTTGGGTTGTATAGGAAGTAGCACCATCAAAATAAGTGATCTTAATTTGATAATCCTAAGGCATAGCCCCTGGATTTGCAGGTAATTGCAAGGGAGCATATATGTTGGCCATATTTACAGGGATAAATGGGATAGCAAGAAGTAGTGGAATAGCTGGAACAATAGGTATGATGGTTGATATATGTGTAGTAGATGGAGAAGTGGAGAAGGGGCTTTGAGAGGTGGATGAAGAACTAGGAGAGGTAGGAGTAATATGAGGACGAACTGAAGCTTTAGCAGGGGTTGGAATATAGCTTTGTTGAACTACTTCAGGACTTGAATCAGCAAAATCTTCTTGTTGCTCTTGTTTTCTAAGGATCTTAGGGATTCAATTGGGATTTTCAAAAACAGCTGGAGGATCTAGGTCAGGGTGTGACCTGGTGTAACGAATCTTCTTCTTTGGAGCCAGCTTCTAGATTTGTTTTTGGTATATTTTCTGGGAATGTTTTATAATCACAGTTTTAAACAATTCTTCACAGGAGATTCTTTTGGAACATAGGAAGCTTGATATCTCCTTTGACTATGTTGAAACTGGGATACTGATTAGTTCCCCAGCGGAGTCGCCAATGATGTTATCACTCAGGTTGTTCCCTGCCTTCTAGAGGGAATACGGCCGAGGCAACCACTAACCAATCTTTTAGCTACAGGTCCTAGCCTAGCTACAACCAGAGAGGGCTCTCTCTTTGTAATTTAGCTTTGTTTGTTTGTATTTAGGCTAGCTCATAAGACACAAGTTCTGTTTGATGTTTGGAAGGTGACATTCAGTAGAGCAAGGTAGAAAGTTGTGAGAAGTTCATACCATTGGGTTGATGGAGTCTAAGTCATTAAACTTATAAGGATGGTTTCTTTGGCAAAAAGCAACTTATAGAGCAAGATAATTAAACATAAAACAATCTTTGAAACTGAAATAAGATGAAATGGAGTCAAAGAATGAAAGGCAATCAAGAATCTTTCATTCTGTTAACAGAGAGAAATTGCATAAACATTATCAGGGAGCATTTAAGAATTTCTTGATAACATTTTAAATGGAAAACTAGTGAGACAAGAGCAATTAAGAATTCTTGCCTATGCTAGTTCTGTAGAAAACATTCAAAATTGCAGGAATTGAACACAGAGTACAGTGAAGTAAATTCTGGGTTATTCTTTTTCCCTGTAACTTAGAACATGATATTTATATGATAAATAAAGACAAATACAGTAACATAAGAGTTAAGAAGACTTATTGATTCATGCATTAACACGAGAATTCTGCAATCTATTCTTTTGCCATCGATTCTACACTCAATCAGTTCACCAGCAAATCATTCGAGCAATTTTATTTCTGAAGAGTTCTCAAAAATATACAGCACAAGTCCAGAATGATATTCACCAGCCAACAATAATACATCTCTTTAACAAGTATATATAGGAGTTTACAAAATATCCCATAGGGAAATATCTGGACATAAATGTATCCATCTACTATGACATAATCAAATAACCGTTTGTGGAAAAATCGCGCAGCATTAACTGAGGAATTAAAAGCCCTTTACTCGCTGTAGTAGGTGTCCTGTGTGCTGTTCACCTTTGACTCTGGCAGTCAGTGGGTGACCGCTTCCTTGATGTGTTGTCCAATTGTGTTGTCCTGTGCCACCTAGTCTGCGCTTTTTGAATATTTTTAGCACGAATTTCACCCACTGTTAGTTTGATTTTCTGGTAGTCGAGCCATATAATGCAACTTGTATGTCATGCAGACAATGTACATGAAGAGAATTAAAATTAATTCAGAATCCCAAGCAGGCTTTGCCACCATTCCTCTGTTGGTAGTTGATGCTTTCTTAATTTGAATAATATTTCATCAGCTTCAGTGTATGTGTAATAATTCGGCCAAACTGGAAAAAGGTGTGCTTTCTCATGCTCTTCCATGATCTTCCATTTTATCATATAAACTCTACCCTGTGGGAGGGACTGCTTCTTCTGTGCTGCTTGACGATGCTGTAATTTGATTTTGTACATAGGTGCTCAGCCTGCTTGCATATTGTTCTTGTTTTAGTAGGCTTCCAGTGCTAGTGACCAGGCTAGGTAGACCTTTGGTTTGCAAATTTGAAACCTTTTGTCTAAAGGCATTTACCTCTGTCTGCATTTCGTGGCATTTTCTTTCTATAGTTTGGACAAAATTTCTCATGGTCAACACCTTTTTGACTCTTACAATAGTCTGCCCTATTCTGGATGTTCAGTGCTGCCAGCTGCTCACCAGTACGAGTATTCAAAAAGTGAATTAATTGATTGGCTTGCTCAGGCTTATCTGCCAATAATGTTCTGGCCTTATGAGTTTCATATTGAGCTACAACCATCAGTTCTATCTGGTCAAAAATGGTTTGTATTGCTGCCCATTAATCAGCAAGATCTTGGCCAATTTTATTCCACAAAATTGTTTTTATCTCAGTCAGGGTTCTATGGAGAGTGAGGTCTTTCTCCAAGGCCATTATCTTGTTTTCTAGGGCCTTTATTTCCCTGGTCTTCTCAATAACTGTCCTCTTTGATTTATCATAACTAGCCTCAATCTTGGCTAGCTTTTCCTTGGTCTCCTTCATTTCTGCCATTTGTAATTCTAGAGCCTTAATTTCTTTCATCATGGCCTCCATACTCAAGCTGGCCTCTTGCAATGCTGCTGTTGTAGTTGCTGCTGAAGTTGAGGCT
The DNA here is from genome assembly GCA_000404065.3 of Pinus taeda. NCBI lineage: Eukaryota > Viridiplantae > Streptophyta > Pinopsida > Pinales > Pinaceae > Pinus > Pinus taeda. The sequence goes on along the minus strand of APFE031213131.1, from coordinate 206,897 downwards.
GGGGCAAGTGCTGATGTATTCACTGTTGTTGGAGGAGCTGTAATTATTGGAGCTGTTTGGGATGGTTGAGGGGCCAACTCTGGTTGTTTCCCTCGTTGAGCCTCTTCCAATGCTTTCTCTGTTTCCAATATCCTCTGGTTCATCCTCATAAGCAGGCTAACCACATCCTCTACTTCCTGTTGTTGCGCCACTTCTACAGTTTGGGGATGTATGGTAGCTGGAAGCTTCATTTGTTTTCTCAGTGCTGCTATGTCTTCCTCCTTTTTTCTGATTAAGGCCTGTGTGCCTTTGGGATCTTTGGGATCATGTCCCAACTCTATAATGATCTCTTCCAAGGATTTTATCCTATTATCCTTGGCCAATGGTGAGGCTTTTTCCAGCTCTAACTAGGCAGAAGTATTGTATAAAGAGTTCTGCAATCTATGGGCCATTAGAGCCTTGTCTGCTAATGTGGAATAAACCATTTCTCCAGCCTGCTTATGTAACTCAATCTGGTCTATTGGATGTATTTTTTTTGCCAGGACCTCCAAATTGGTTCTGATGTAGTCTGCAGATGACTGTGGTTGTTGTGTAGTAGGTCTGAAGTGACTGAGAGTCATCTTCCCTACTTGCATGTCATATGCTGCCATCAGTCTCTATTGATTTGTTGGTGCCATTATCATTAACTGATTGTAAAGCTGAAACCTTATTGGCTCGTTTCTAGCTTTAATCTCTGTGAATGCTCATTTGATATCCGAGCCTTGCCTGGTCTGCTGTTGGGAGGAAGAAACCTCCCCACCTGGTTGTCTCTCTTGCTCCTGCTGAAAGGAGCTGGACGATGTTTCCAAAACAGGAGGGATCTGTTGTTCAGAAGTCCCCTCACCCCTGATATTTCCCATGGTTTCTTCTGTAATTTCCTCTTCGGCATAGGGGCTTAGCCTCTGTCTCCTTTCCCCTTGCTGATCTGTGGATGTGACTTCTGTTCTGTCCCTCTTTCTACCTCTTTCCTCATTGTGAGGAGTTGGCAGCACAAGGATTTCAGGTGCCTTTGTTTGTGTTGAAGGGCTTTGTTCTGGACCCTTTTCTTGATTTGAGGATGGTTGTTCTTCCATTGTGCTTTATTTTTCTGAGTGCTCAATGTCCTTGCCTTTCCCTACTGGTAAAATGGTTTCTTTATCTGGCTGTCGTGAAGATGTTGCAGTTGATGTGCTTGCTCCAATCGGTTGAGGTTGTGTGAAGGTGACCTGTGCAACATAATCCATGTCAATTCTTTTCTCAATTTCTTTCATATCTTTCTCTAATTTTTCCTCTTCAGTAATCTCTTCATCATCTAATGTGCCCTCTACCCATTCTTGTTGATTATCATATTGTTCAATGTAGGGATTGGTTGGTGCACATATCCTGAAAGCCTGTGTTTGATTCTTCTAAGGCTTATGAAATGTTCAAGGTCATATGGTGCCCAGTAAAAGCTTTGTTTCAACATGAGCTCTTTTCTCAGCCTATTTTCTGCATCCTTCCATGCTTCTTCCCTTTTGTTGAAAACAAAGGGACCCAATTGATGTCTGATTTTAAGCTGTGCCTTCTTGTTTTTCCCATGGAAATGAGTCAAGTCTGCATTACTGAACTGCTTGAAGTATTCCAAGGCAAAAGTATCATGGGGACATATCTTGGCAGCTTATAGGGAGACATCTCACACCCATAAATTCTGATCACTGTGTGGTTTTGGTAGAAGTACCAATCACCAATGCTGTAGCCTTTTGAAAGATGCAAGATTCTTTGCATTTCAGCAGTGAGTCTGGTAGGAGGAGTCACCATTAATAGGCAACTGGCTGGGTAGATGAACAGGTCAATAAACTCACAATATGTGTATGGAGAATAGTGGACTTCATGGAAAACAAATGTCCAATAGATGACAAATCTCCTCTCTCCTTTTGAGTCTAGTTTTTTGAGAGGAACCTTGAAACTATCAGGGTGATAGTACTGCAGCAGATGGTAAATATAGGAGGTGCATTTAAACACTCTTTCTCTCTCCTTCATCATGAATTGTTCATGTATTTTGTTTTCTATGAAGGTGGCATAGTCATACATGACAACAGGGGGTTGTATTGGAGTGAATATGGTTAAGAGCAGAAATACAGTCTCATCCACAAATTCTCTTGTTTTGCATCCTAGAATGTAGGAAATCATATCTACCATGAGCTTGCATGTTTCATTAAATGAGGCCTGATGATAGGGAGGAGCATGATCATACTGGCACTGTGGATCCATAAACAGCTAACTAACTCTTTATATTTCTGCCCTAGAGAGCTTTGCACCCTGATCAAGCAGAAGTTTCATTGTAAGGGGAACCAGAGGCTGAGGTGGCTCAAAGTTCAGCATTTCATTTATGGATTGAGGAGTGATATAGAATATCATAGACCCATCTAGACTGATAATTTCTCTCTGAGTGGGGTCATAGTTTTCATGACATAGATGAATGAAGTCTGGCAACACATTGACTGATGGGAGGAAGTAGATTCGCATACTAGATTGCCAAATTCCTAGGATATCAGTGTTATTTCTGTGATTGTTTCTGAACTGGCACACAGTTTTGAGGTGAGAATTAAGGCCCATCATATCCTTGATCTGGAAGTCTCTGTCTGCCAAAGGCAACCATTCCAAATCCATGTGTGGAGCATTCAAAGGAGCAATGTTCAGGGCTACTAGAGTCTCCATGTTTTAAACTGCTTGTATTGATGGCAATATAGGTTTAAACAGAAATAAGAAGTAGAATTTACGCTCTGAGGCTATTGTCAGGAGTGTAAAAAACTAATTTTTTATTTCAAACCAACCTCACTGTATAGAGTTTATGGTAAAACAACAAATTTGCAGCACTTTGACTGGGTTTTTTTTACATAAATTGGTCGAATTGCAGGCTCTGTGGACGGAATGCGGAGAGAATGGAATTGAATTTTGCCCAAAGGGGTGAAAGCTTGCAGAGGGAAAAGGAAGTTGAGGATTCCCTTTTAGGAAACAGGTTACAATCAATGGAAACAGGGCGCTCAACTATTTTAACTCAATAATTGAGCGATTTTTGTTGTCTCTGTGTGCGTATATGGATGCATAGTGGGTTGGAATGGCTCGTTTGCGGAGGAAATGAGTTCAAATTTACAGGTTTGTTTTGAATTAACAGCTTAGATGGTGTAAGTAGGTCAGTGAGCAATCGGTAGGAGTGCGTTTGGAAGCAAAGCACAGGTTCTTTCGGCAATTTCAAACAGAGAAGTATGAAAAACAGGGCTTTGAGGCAAAAATTGGGTAAATACCTTCTTTTGAGGCTGGTGAGGGTACTTAACAGGTACAGGTCGAGCTATGGAGTCGGGTTACGCAGCCAAATTGCAGGTTGATGGACTGTAGACACTCTGGAGGTGATTTGGTTGTAAGGTGCATGCACATTCTCCGTATGCGCGACAAATGAAAATATAAGAAAATAGTCATTTTCACGACTTTTTAACAAATTTTGGATTTTCGGCGCTTTTGGCGCTTTCCTTGGATGACGTCGTCATGACGTCCTTTTTGTCATGTAGTGGGTATGGCAGATGACGTGGCAGCTGACGTATGTGATGACGTGGCACATGACATGGTGGCAGGGTGATGATGTCAGCGGATGACATGGCGCAGGTACAGGGCAGTGGCAGGCGATGTGGATGCAACGTCATGAGGTGATGTAGGCAAGTGGGGAGGGCGGTAAGCGGTTTCCATCAGACCTCCTTTGGTATGGGAGTGTTAAATGTCAGAGGCGTCTCAATGCAATAGGAGGGGGACAAGTGTCCCGGTGTACGACGGTGAAACCGTTGACCATCAAGTACTAACGTACCGCTACAGAGGGGTGCCCGATATGGATGAGGACCGTCGGATCTGGGGGAGGCGATCCGATGGCGGACGGGAGGGAGATGTGAGCGATCTTTAACAGACAAGCGCGCACGATAAACTTCAATTTTTGCATAGATTTGGGCAGGTTTAGACCTTAGGTTATAGGTTTAGATGCGCTCAGGGTTATGGTTATTCATTAATCAAATATCAATGAAACCCAAATTAAAGTAGAGCGCACGGTTAATGTGGTATTGTTGGTGTGCGGGGGGTTTGATATGGTTATTTATTTAACCAGGTGTCAAATAAATCCCAAGGATTAATGAACGCAGATGGGTTAACATAGAGTCCCAAATGGAACTAATGTTCCCCAAACTTATATTATTTGGCTATAGTTGCCATTTGGAGGGGATATTTAGATTTTTTGGGTTTTAATATAATTTTTTGTAGAATAGGGGTGGGGAAATGATTTAGGGAGCTATACAATAGGGTTAGATGTTAAATAAGAGTTTTATGGAATGAAAATGAATGGATGAATGCTAAGGAAATGAAAGAGTATGGAATGACCATTTTTACACAAGAAATGTGGCTTCTTTTCAGTAAGTCAACTCAGATTTCAACTTGGTTTTCAATAAAAATGGAGTGAAACTTGGTCTTTTTTGTCGAATCCCAAGGTCCTTGGGGGAATGTTGGTAAGTGATCTTTGGGGGAATGAAGGGGAATTATTCATGATTCCACTGTTTTACCACCAACCAACTGCCTTGGTACCAATTCCATGAATGAGATGAGTCCTTCTTGACAAGACAAAGAGTAATGATAACCTTGTTTATGCAACCTCAAACTACCTACCCAGCCTAATACACCTAACAATTTTTTTCCTTTGGATTGGGTGCACTTGAATTGGAAAACCCTGATTGTCCTCTTTTTCTTTTGACTGTCCTCCTATCTAAATGTACCCTTATCTCTTCCAAGGGCCCAGATTAAGCAGTTGGGCTCCTTAAATTCTCTACCTAGCTACTCATCTTCCAAGCTTGAACTCTTTGGACAGATATTCTTTCTCTATTCTACAACAGCAATTCAAACATGGCATGGTCCATATTAAACTTTTGGGCCATCCATCAAGTGTAATAAGCAGAAGTACCTCCACATGGTGAATTTGCAAATAAGATAGCAGTGGCATTTTGACTGGCCACTTTCCTGGTCTTTGGTTTGGGGTTCATTTCACTATTTTTTTTTTTTTTTGACCAATTGATATTCTTGCCCTTTGATTATTCTTTTAAGGCATACCCTCTTTTCATTTTTTAATTTTCTTTGTCTGCATACAAAATATGGAACCTCTGCAGCATGCAGGGATGAAAATATTTAGCACTTCCACTATTAATCATGAAAAATGAAACCTATTGGTATATGAATCTAACAGGTTGATCTAGTATAGGAATCCCCCCTTCAAGATGTGGAATCTGATTATCAAATTCTTGAAATGATTTTGCATTTGTAAATCTATCCAAGTGATCAAGTTGCCTCTCAACAACATTGTCAATTTTGGATGATTCAAGAAAGATTGCATCTCTAGATACAAAAAAAAAAAATATTGACTTCAGCATAGGGACGATATGCTTTGGAGGTGTTTGAATACCCAATGAGGATACACTTACGACTTCTTCCACCAAGTTTGTTCCTATGTACCTTTGGTATCAAGGCATAACATGTGGAACCAAAGACCCTGAGATGCTTTACCGAAGGAATGTGCCCATACCATATTTCATGAGTCTTGTTTCTAATAGCATTAGATATACATCTATTCTTTACATATACAGCACATAGAACTGCATCAACCCAAAACATCATTTTTACATTTTTGAAAAACATCATGGAGCGCAGCATATTTAAGATTGTCTTATTAACTCTTTCAGCTACTTTGTTCTATTGGGGATTATAAGGCACAATTGTTTGATGTTTGATCCCATGTTGGCAAAGATAGTTTTCAAATTCATTTGAAGTGTATTCTTTTCCATTATCAGTGCAAATAGAGCTAATATGAGATTGTGCATCATTTTCAATCCATGTATGAAAGTTCTTAAATGTTTGAAAAGCATCATATTTTTTCTTCAATAAATAAACCCCAACACATTCTGGTGTATTAATCAATAAATGTCATTATATATTTATTTCCATTTGCAGAAGGAACAAGCATTAGACCACATAAATCTGAATGAATGAGTTCAAGTTTTCTATGTGCTCTAGAATGTGAATCATGAAAAGACTGTTTGTTATGCTTTCCTAGAATGCAAGCATCACACTGCTTACGTTTCCTAGGAATTGTAGGCAAGCCAGTAACACCATTTTTCTTCAACAAGCGGAGGTTGTCATAGTTCAAGTGTCCAAATCTAGCATACCATAATAAACATGATGGAAATGTACCTTCTTCATAATGAGAATTGTATGAGAAATTTTGTGCACAAGTAGAGATACCCTGCAGCTTGAGAAGCCTTTCTTCTTCTATCCCTGTCATGATAAGTGAGTGGTTTGATGCTTTTCTCAGCTCAATATTTCCATCAAACATATGAATGGAGTGTACTTGCTGGCAGATGTGGACCAAGACAGCAGGTTTCTCCTCTGTTGTGGGAGATATAAAACTTGATGCAGAAGAAAGTCTAGAAGACCAAACAATTTAATATTGATTGTACCAAGCCCTGATGGATTGAGTTTTGATTTGTCTGCAAAGTATACTGCTCCATCAACATTATCAGTAAATTCTTCTAAAAGTCATGCGGCAAGTTTCTCCTGAGTCAAGCAACCAATCATTTTTCCAAGAAGCAAGTGAAGCATTAAATAAGTCTTCATTTACTCCAATATTACAGTGTGTCACAACTTAGTGAACGGATTCAGGTACTTTACCTTTCTCTTTTTCATTAGTTTTACCTTTGGGTTGGTTTCTTTCATGCTCAATTCTATCCCAAGGCAACTTGCATGTGGATGCATCATATGATCCATCTCTTTTGCAGGGTATGTAGTGAAAATATGACTTTTCTCCTTGAGAGTGTCTGCCCCCCCTGCTTCTAAAATTTCTTCCTCTTGCTCTTCGACCACCTCTTCCTCTCGAAGAATCTTGAGCAAGATTCTTCTCTCTATGTGCAAGGCATGCAACCTCTTCAGAAGGCTAAGGAGTTGTCTTCTTGCCAAAATATTTCTCTCTTTCAGAAAATTTTTAAAAGGGAGTCAAAGGTAATATCTTTGAGGTTTCCATTTGCTTGCAATGACTCAAGATAATTTGAGTAAGTGGGATGAAGTGCCTTGAGAAAACCTATCAGAGGAATGTCCAGTTCAACTTCAGTGACTTTGATATCATGCATAATAGATTTTACTTTTGATGCAAGAGCAAGAGGATCATCATTTTGTAATTCAAGGGTTAACAATTTAATCATGAGTTGAACAACTTCAAGTGCAGAGTGTGGGTCATAGAGTTCCTTCATCTTTTGTAAGGCTTTGAAAGCATTTGAAAATGGTGAAATATGGCGACTCACCTCTTCATTTACTGATGTTGCAATCAATGCATAAGCTTTTCTGTTCTTATTTTCTCAAATCGCAAATTCCTTATCTAAGGTAGGCTATTCTGGCTCTTTGTCTCCGTCTCCAACACACGCTCCTTTCCACAACTCATTATAAATGAGAGTGTGGTTGAATTTCCATGACTATTTTGGATAGTTCTCCTTCTTGGTGAGAACCACTCCCACAATGGATATCAATGAGTGCATTTTAAAATGTGTACTATGTAAAAATCAGTCTTCTGCTGGAGGTTGACGAAAATGAGATTCTAGTCTGTAATTCAACCATTGTTTAACTTTGTAAGCAATCAGCTTCACTTAAATCTGATTCTGTATGTGGATTTTCCCCCTGAGGGCCCCGCTTATCTGACCAATCATTGTTGGTCTCTCGTTGACTTCTCCTTTTATCAAGTGCTTCAATCCATGGCATTGATCTCACTTCTCTATATCTAACAGATATCGCGTCTTCCGCTCACCAACTAACTTGGACGATCTCCATTGTCAATGTGACCCATCCAATGAACTGTTGTCGTGTTATCTCACATGAAATCTAGGAATACTTTCAATTTTTTCATAGAACCGAAAGGAATTAAAACCCTAGTTCATAACCTTATCACATCCGAAATTTAAATTAACTCACATGCATCTTCTGACACGATCACTATCAGATCTGACCCGACTAATCAAACAACTACCACATCACCCACTCACCAACTAGCTTAGCCAATCTCCACCGTCGATCAATCTCACTTGATCAAACAACTATCGCGTAATCTCGCATGAAATCTAGCACGAACGATATCAGGTTGAGAGTGCGCGAGAAAAGTGGTTTTCTCATGCTACGTGTCGCCCACTAAGGTTAATTGCATGAATTTTTGGAATATCGCTTATAGTCTTTAGGGCGCACGAGATACCGCTTACTACTTGACAAATACTACCCACATGCTTAATTCATATTTTAATAAAGACGCTTAAGGAAAGGTTTAGTGCTTAAACTCAGAATTAACACTTAACGCTAACTGACTGTGATTTATAAATAACAAGTATGAATAGAGAAAAATATCCAATTAGGGTCCTTCATCAATACACGGTCATAAGAGAATTTATCAACTGCGCTTGTGGAGAAGTTGCCTCACATAACCAATTGAACGTCTGCAGCAGTTGCTAGAACAATTATCAAATTCTTGAGAGAGGCACACCTGTGGTCAATTCTGCAAAATAGGTAGAACATAGGCAGAAGGGAGTTACAAAGAAAAGAGGGAAGCCAAAAATGGCGCTAGCTCTGATACCATGTCAGACCAAAAGGTAACTCCTCAAATGTAATCGTATTATTCATTCAATTCAATCATTATTATATACAAGAGGGAGTGACTATTCAGTTCATCTCCTGATGACTCTTCATTTCCTTTATTATGTACTTACACTAATTACAGTCGTTCACTCAATCCCTATGTTTAGATGTCAACAAAATAGTATAAAAAACACCATAGCACTAGTTCCTTGAGGCATTGCCCCATGATGATCAAAGCCTCTTCTGCCTAATAACCTCCCTGCAAAGATTCCAAATTCGTCTAATTCTTAAAGATCATAACTAATATCGCATTGTGTGTTGTTCCTCAAGATAAACACCATCCTTATTTTCATGTAGTTTAAACATGTATCATCATTATCATCATAAGAAAAAAATCTGTTGACCATCCACATCCTCTGTTGATTCACTTTTTCCATGGGGCTCTGCTTGAGGACCTGAAAATTGTTCACTCTGACCCTTATTTATTTCCATCGAACTACCACCAAATGTATTCCCATCCACACCATCAAGGACCCTTTCCTCATTGGCTTCATCACCTATGTTACGTGTTTCACACCAAGAAATTATCCACCAATATTGATAATCTTTGTGTAATCGAACTCAAACATGCATGTCTCATCAATAGGACCTATTGCTCCTATAATGCTCGAGTTGTGGTGGAAGAAATCCACTGCCCTTGTCCATTGTGGTTGTCATACGCTCTTCATTCCCCACATTGTAATGGATGAACTCAAATTTATTTCCCAACTCTTTGTGTTTTTCACATCTACTCTTAGTTCTTGGGCACCATGTGTTTCAAAGAGATGACCTGTTGTCTCTCCAATGCCAATGGTTGCAGCAATGATGATTTCCACCTTGCCTTCAAGCCTGATCATATTTAGCTATATCTAAACCATGGATTACTATAATAGAAAAAACCCATCTAAATTATCTCAAATCTCAAATCATATGAATCCAAAAGCTTCCATAACTAAAATTAAAACTAAATCTTCTTTATGTGTGGGGAGACTGAAATCAAAACAATATTCAAATTGATATACACCCAAAAAGTTACAATGTTGAAAAAAAAATCAAGCCTAGTTTGAAATGAGATCATAACCATAGCCTATCTAATATGTGCATAGAAATTTGCATAGGTTCAAACACTAAAATCAATAGTTTATAACTAAACCCAGTACTTAGAATTTGACAAGCATAAATCAAATCTATGCAAAGGAAACTAAAATCAAAACTATACACCTGTAGGTTGCCAATTTAGAATTAAAACTAAGCCCAAGTTGAAAACAAAACAAAGGAGAATGAGTGGTTTACCAGCCATCATTATCATAGGGGTTCGTCACCATATTCCCATAATCCACCATCAAAGAATTTCCACCCATAAATTTAGAATACTTTATTGCAATTAAAAAATATGGTTGATCCACATCCCGAGTGTTTAAAGAATAGACCACGGGAGATAAAAACTCTTTTCCCTTTTTCTACCAAATCCAAGGATACAGGTTCATAGTCAAGAAAAATAATATCTTGAACTAGGTGTGTGCAAACATCATCAAGACAAATCATGTTACTTTGATTTCCAAATACTTGGAACTCCATTGATGCCAACATTACAAGGCTAACTAAAGTTATCTTACTAATAGTTTATGAACGAGGACCAAACTCTCCCACAATGCCTGCCACGCTGTGTTGAAAATAGCAACAAGAAATGCTAAAAATAGAAATGTTATAAATATCATTTCCATAAATAGCATTTTAGTTACCAGTGTTGGAAATAGCAACAAGGAATGATAAAATAGAAATTCTAAAAATAGCATAGCATTGACATAAATAGCATTCGGGATAAATTAAAATTTTAGTTAGTCCCTGAACTAAAATTGAGAATTCAAATTCAAATTTGAGCTCAACAGTTGTTTGTAAAATAATAAATTAACTCATCTTGAGTTAACTAGTTGGAGAAAATCAAACATGAAGTCTATGTGAAGACATGCAACAGTTATGCCTTTGATTGAGGAAGTTATCCCTTAATTAAGGAGATCAGGATGAGTTGTACTTTGAGTTGTAAGTAGTTAGCTCAGTTAACTGAGTTAAGTCCAGTTAGATTAGTTCCAATAGTTTGTGGAACTGATTGTGAGTTCAGTTAGTTAATGCTTGTATGCATGTAACTACTGTTCTCTAGATAACTGAATATTCTCTAATGAATAACTCATGCATGTCAGTTTAGTCAGAGACCCAGTTGAGATCAGAGGAAGGAACAATGTACTATCAGTTGGAGGAATTTTCCTATATAGGAAACTCATTCATGCAAAAGGAATTATCTCCTTCAGGATTGCGCAATTATTTATGAGTTTGGTGACTTGTGTGAGAGGTGAATTCACACACGTGGCAGCCGAAGAACCCAAGAGAAACTACACAAGGAAATAGGAGGCATGGAAGACTGAAGGAAGGCATATGTTGTGTCTATTCAGTCTATGAGAAGCATTGAGGGATTGTACTGAGAGATGGATAGCTTGTGAGCTAAAGCTTTGTGTAATTCGGAGATATTTCCACTTGTATGATAATACAAATAGCGAAATTTTTTAGCTGAGGTCTTCCCCGGAGTATTCTTCTGTGTTCATGTGTGATTGATTTCTCATTCTCTATTATATGTGTTCTATTTGATCTTGCTCAAAATTGATTAAGCTTCTGCAAGTTTGTTTGTAGAAGTAGATCAAGTATTTTGCTTTAGTATATTGCATTATCAGGTGATCTACAGTGAAAATTTCTACACACTGCCCCTATAGACGATGCACTGTTTCCTCAATGGATTCATCACCTAGGCTACGTGTTCGACACTAAGAAATCATCCACCAATATTGACGACCATTGTAAAATCAAACTCAATCATGAATGTCTTAACAATAGGCCCTAATCCTCCCAAAAAGCCCAGGTTGTTTTGGAGGACATCCACTTCCCTTTTCCACTATGGCAACCACATACTCTTCATTCCTCACATCATAGTGGATGAACTTAAATCTATTGCCCATTTTCTCAATCAAATTCTTTATGCTTTAGACATCTGTTATCAGGACTTGGGAACCATGTGCTTCAAAGACATGACCTGTAGTATCTCCAATGCCAATTGTTGCAACAATGATTATTGGCATATTTCTTATAGCCTGATCATATGTAGCTACATAAAAGGTGTGGGTTACTACAATAGCAAAACCCATTTAAAATATTTCAAGTTTGAAATCAAATGCATAAAGAAGTTTCTAAAAGTGAAATTAAAACTAAATCCATGTGTGTGGGGATCCTAAAATCAAAACTAAATTCAATCTGATATGCACCAATAAATTTGCAGTGTTGAAAACAAAATTAAGCCCAATTTGAGATGAAATCAAAACCGTAGCCTATCTGATATGCATCTACAACTTGCATAGGTTCAAACACTAAAATCAAAAGTTCAAAATTGAAGCCAATACATAGAGTTTGACAAGTAGATATCAAACTTATGCAAAGGAAACCAAAATTAAAATTAGAAACCTAAAATAAAAATTTGAAGAAAAAAATAGAGGGGAATCAAACACTAAAATCAATAGTTTAGAGCTAAACCCAGTACCTAGAGTTTGAAAAACATAAATAAAAGCTATGCAAAGGAAACCAAAATCATAACTATACACCTACAGGTTGCCAATATGAAATTAAAACTAAGCCCAAATTGAAATCAAAACAGAGGAGAATGAGTGGTGTACCAGTGATCATTATCATAGGGGTTCATCACTATATTCCCATAATCCACCATCAAAGAATGTCCACTAATAAAATTAGAATACTCTGTTACAATAAAAAAATATGGTTGAGCCACATCCTGAGTGTTTAAAGAACATACTGAGGGAGGTAAAAACTCTTTGCCCTTTTTCTTCTAGATCCAAGGATACAAGTTCATAGTCAAGAAACAAATAGCTTGAACCAGGTGTGTGCAAACATCATGGGGAAAAATCATGTTACTCTAATTTCCAAATGTTGGGAATCAACTAATGCCAACGTTACAAGGCTAACTAAAGTCATCTTACTAATAGTATAAGAACGAGGACCCAACCCTCCCACAACGCATGCCATGCTTCCCTTATAGACAATGCATTATTTCCTCAATGGATTCATCTCCTAGGCTACATGTTCGACCCTAAAGTTTGATAAGCATAAATCAAATCTATGCAAAGGAAACCAAAATCAAAACTATACACCTACAGGTTACCAATCTAAAGTTAAAACTAAACCCAAATTAAAATCAAGATAGAGGAGAATGAGTGGTGTACCAATGATCATTATCATAGGGGTTCATCACCATATTCCCATAATCCGCCATCAAATAATGTTCACTAATAACGTTAGAATACTCTGTTGCAATAAAAAAAATATGGTTGAGCCACATCATGAGTGTTTAAAGATTAGACTAAGGAAGGTAAAAACTCATTTCCCTTTTTCTGCCAGATCCAAGGATTCAGGTTCATAGTCAAGCAAAAGAATAGCTTGAACCAGGTGTGTGCAAACATCGTGGAGACAAATCATGTTACTGTGATCTCCAAACCCTCGGAACTCCATTGATGCCAAAGTTACAAATCTAACTAAATTCGTCTTACAAATAGTATAGGCACGAGAACCCAACCCTCCCACAGTGCTTGTCATGCTACCCCTGTAGACGATGCACCATTTTCTCAATGGCATCATTGCCTAGGCTATGTGTTCAACACTAAGAAACGATCCACCAATATTGACAACCATTGTGAAATCAAACTCAACCATGCATTTCTTAACAATAGGACCTAGTCCTCCCAGAAATCTCAGGTTGTTGTGGAAAACATCCACTGCCCTTGTTCACTGTGGAAGCCACATGCTCTTCATTCAACCTGATATGCACCCAGAAAGTTACAATGCTGAAAAAAAATTAAGCCCAGTTTGAGATTGCAGAACGCATGGTGTGGGGCTCTTAGAAATGTATCCCTATGCCTGATTCCATGATCGTGAACAATTCAATTTAGTGCATATACCTGAATATATACTTCCTAACTTGTCATGACTAGGACACAATAGCCAACCCCAAATTCAGAAGAATAGGAACCTACTACTCCCTCCGCTCTGCTTTGACTGTTCTCTCAACTCCCCTACTAAACCCTAAAATCTAATAACTTCTTTCCAAACTATCTTAGCATGATCGAATGATTAGAGATCTTCCAACGTCTAACATATAATCTAATGGAGTAGAGTGATGACAGGTGGACAAGAGGGGAGTTCATTTCAGAGGGGAACTCCTCACGGCATAAATATTATTCTAAATTTTTATAAATTTACCTTTATGTTTTAAAAGCATTAAAAAGTTGTTCTAAGATTACCATGATTTTGTTAAGTTAAAAGCTTAAAAACATTAGTAATGTGAAAATATTTTGAAAATTAGTTTAAGAGAAATTGATTTAATTTTTAATCTTTTTAGTGTTACAAATATGAAATAGTCTTTCATCCCAAGAAGTTTTGGTCATTGACCAATGCCCATAAGATTTTACTCTTAGTTTAACAATTTTTATTTTCTTTTTTACATTATCCTATAAAAAGAAGATGCATTTTCTAAATTTGAATTTCACCTCTTTATAATATCTTAGTTTCACTTTTCCTCTTTAAATTTTGACATAATAATATTTAAAATTATAAATTGTTTTAAAATATTTTTAATCTTTATTTCACAATTTTTAAATATATATTAACATGAATTTATATATAATTTATATTATATACAATTCAGATCATAATTATAAATTTAATGATAACTTTTATCATAATATAATAATAATAGCTAATTTTAGAATATTAATATAAAATTTTAAAAATATTTTAATTGTATTGTTAAAATTATGAAAAAACAACTGTCGCATTTATGATTAAACATAAAAATAGATATATGAATTGCATTTCTATGTAACACAAATTAAAATAAAATTATAATGGGTTGAATGCCATATTTGAAAGCTTATGTATAAAAGTATTGATTATTAGTTTTGGCAAGTCACATTTAAGAAGGATTTGTTCTAATTATTATTAGTTTAGTATTTTTATTTTTTTATTATATGTAACTTTGAAAAATAAATATTTATTTTTCAATATTATTGCAAAAATTATTTTTGAAAAAAATTATTAGACCATAACTTGAAGGTCTTATCATAGCCTTTGGCCACTACCTCAATTTTTTTGTCATAAATTTTGGATGCAGTTGCAATATTTATGCCATGAATTTTATATATTTATGGAGTAATTTTCATTGTTAATCTTTATAAGAAAATCAAAATTAATTTTTTTTTAAATAACTCGTACTTAAGTAAATAATATAGTCCATGCTCACCATACACCAAGGAGTTACTATACATCATTATTTATGTATTCTTTAGCACTTTAGTAAGTATAAGTAAAAATGCAAATGTAGAAAATTATTAGTAATTATTACCTGCAAAAATTTATGCAAATCCTTACCTTTAGTTCCTTACCTTTAGTTCCTGATTAATTATTTCATATTATATTACAACCTTATAAAAAAATATATAAAATATAATTTCCACTTAAAAAACTAAACTATTCCACACACTTACTAAAACATACTACTTTTACACTTCTTTCTATTATAAGTTAATTTTTGCGTAAGACTTTCTTGGATGTATCAATTCGTAACTCCCACCTCAACATTTTGGTTTTATATATAATAAATTTATATGGTTTATATAATACTTAATTTTCTATTATGTCTATAGTTATGTGTAATTCGTTAATTAGCTTACATCCTGATAAGAAGTCTTAGTATTAAATATTACTATGCTTTGTAGTTATTTTATTCATATATTTTTTATTTATTATAATAGTTTTATTAATTTAGTATAAATAATTTATTATTTTTAAATTATTGGTATAATTTTTTATGTATTTTATCATAATTAAATTAGCAATTGTATCAAATGTTGTAAAAAATGCTCTAAGTCATAAATTCGAGAACTGTAGTGACATAGAAAAAAATATTGAAGATAAAAATTAGTAAACAAAATGTTATCCAATTGTCTTAAATCATAAGCAACAATTTCATGTGAGTTATTACATCCTTGAAAATGTCCATCTCTAGTGGCATACCCTGAAGTGATAATTCATCCTCAGTGGAGAAACTTCAACTTTAACTAAGAAATAATATAAACCGAAAATGCATAGTGCTCAAGATTAACCATGCCTTTATTATCCTACAACTAAATATTAAGATTAGCTATTATCCATAGAGTAAAGGTACATAGGCCATGGATCAAAACCTTGTGAAATTAGCATATTCCCTTCATCAACTCTTCCCATATTGTAAATGATGCATGTTGTTTTGGCTCAAAGAATTTTCTAGTTTGGGTTTTAGCAAGAATTTTCTAGTTTAGGTTTTATCAACCTATCCCTTTAGCCCTGAAGTTATAAGCATCCACCCCCTCCTGGATAAAGAATGACCTTTTGTATATGATGATATTAATCCCAATGGTTGATTGTCCTTATGTAATTATCATGTTAGCTACAGAGAAATAGGATTAAATTTCTACAATTTGTAAAAAGCCAAAATCAATATATTGGGTTTGCATTAGCCAACGCTTTGAAGAATGCATGCTCGTTGCTATTTTTCATGAGTTCCTTTGAAGGCAGTATGCATATTTCATAATCAATACCTTATCCGTTAATAATGATCAACACGTTCTTTATATCTCCAACTATGAAATGAATGTTGCATTTGTTTTGCAATTCCATATTGTATCCACATGAAGGTTGGAATTTGGATTGAAATAAAATCTGGGTGTTGATGCAAGGATGGCTCATGTATATCATGAGACAGAGCAGCATAATTTATCTTCTATGAAAAGAGCTTTGGGTGATGTGAACATTGTCATTGGATATGGCTTTGATCCCCAAAACAAAAGAGTTTATTATACATTAAATGACAAGCAGGTTTACTCTCTGACGTGCAAATTAGATGAGTTTAATAATCCTCTGTACCCAATAATTGCAGCCAACTATGAAGTGACTATGTTGGTAAATCTGGGCCAGAGTGCATTTGAGTATACTCCGGCCAATGATCAAAAGGTCGTTGATCCATGCTTCAAGAGGCCACTTTTTCCTAGTCCTCAAAAAGCACCAAGTGTCTTATACGAAGATAGTGGCGATCTTTTCTCGATGAGTAAACTTGATTCACAATGGCTAGAAAAAGTTGACTCTTCAAATACACAAGATGTGTAGATGAAACGCCCGCATTCTGAGGGTGATTCTGAGTTCTTTGAGATTTCCCTCGATGCAAATAAGTAAATACAAAACTTGTTCATATATGGGATTATTTTCCAAATGCATCATAGTAGAGTTGTATTTTTGTCTCATTATACTTCTTTGGTTCATCTCTTTATTCCTAAGATTGGTAACAATGTCCAATTTTGAAGCCCAAACCCTCCCCTCTTATCTCTTCTATCTGGAAAATATTATATAGGTTTGCGTGTGTGTTTCATTGGTAGGTAATGTCTTATGTATAGTACTCCTGATTCTAGTGGCAACTGGCTTGGTTTCAACTTTCATCCCAAATTGATCATGGGACGAGAATGGAATTGAAGAATTGTGATTGCTCATTTAAACAACTAGGCGATGTTCATTTCCTTTTTCGAATAACATCCAAAAGATTAAATGCACACTACAAATTAGTGACATGATTCATGAGGATCATGACATGTTCTCTCTTTTCAAGACTTGTGAATTCTAATCGAATTATGGATCTCTCTCAAATTTAATGAAAATGTTGGTTGAAAAAACTATTAAAAAAAAAATCTCTTCAAAATACAAAAAACATCTTCTTGTAGTTTCAAATTAGCAGCCATCATCTGTCACGTAAAATGAATTTTTCCATGTTATGTTGATAGTCCCTAAAACATTTCACTGCCACTTTCACAAGGAAATCTCTACTTCCAAGCTTGTATAAATTGGTCAGTATTAAACATTGGAAAATCCAAAACTTCAAATCCATTAAGCATTAGAGAAGTGAGAATAATAGATTGAGAAAGGCATTATGGACACAAATATTGTGATTGAGTAGACATATTTTTTGACTCCTCCTTCATTAGTATGGAGTGTATGATGAATACCACATTGCATGTTAGAGGTGTGAGGTCCACAACAAAACCCTCTCCTCCTACCCAATAGGGGAAAGTTGAAGTCAGGAGCAATGGACCAACGACTGTTGCATGGAATTGTATCACCCTTATAAATGTTGGGTGTGGAGCCCAATTATCTTCTGTATTCAAAGGTTTCAGCCAGATGTATACCCAAGGACGACTGTAAACCCCTCCATGCGAGGCGGTTAGGGGGACTTGTCCCCCCCGCAGGGGTCCAAGGGGGCTAATCCCCCCTAGCTGGGGTTTGGGGCCAGCACCCCCGAAGCTAAAAATAGATGTAAATTTTCCTTGTAAAAGTCTAGTAATTTCTAGTCAATCTAGGCCGTTCATTAGGTGGATGATCTGACGGTAGAAGTTATGTTTAGTTTAGGGTTTCTTGCCCTAGAATGCAACCCCTCACTATATATGAGGAATTGTATTGCGTATATATATTATATATATATATATATATATAATATATATATAATATATATATATATATATATATATTATATATATAATTATATATATTAATATTCCCTAGTGAGGAAAGAGAGAGGAGATTTTGAGAAGCGAAGGAAGGTGTTATATCACGGATCTGTTGTAGGTTGTATCTCTTTAGTTTGCTAGATAATATAAAAAGAAGGACTGGTTGTTTCTCCATGGACATAGCCTAAACTAGGTGAACCACGTATATCCGTGTCTCTCTTGTTTTATGCGTTTTCTGTGTTTATATTTCTGCAATATTTTATGTGTTCCATTTCTCTGTAATATGTAATTTTCTAACAATAAATCCAATCAAAACAAAACAAGCGGAACTAGGTATGTCACATGAACACTACCCAAAGTTGCTAGATTCGTTCAAGATATTTTATTTTTTTAATTCAAAGTTCAGAGGATGAAACGGGAAAACTGTCTGTGAGGATATATGTGTCCATCTTCAATTTCATTGGTAATTTAAAGGAAATATGCTATCCACTTGGGTTCTAGAGAAATGGATTGCAACTATATGGATAGATGGGGATATTTGATTTAAGCCAATAAGACTACAATTCCAATAATAATGGGCGGCAAAGGAAAACAAGACAGAACATGACATTACAACATAAACAAGACAGAACATGATATTACAACATCTTTCTATATAGAGTGGTAGAGGTGCAATAACACAAAACCTAATTTTAATGACATGTTATTTGGACCTTAAGCATTTAACAATATGCATTTACAGAAATCAACTCTGTTAGAACCTGAAAGGATATGACCTGACCACTTCATTCAATCCACAAAATGTAAGGGGGATGCTTGCATGACAAAATTCAACAAGGAATATTATTGTTAAATGTTTGAAAAGAAGTGTAGTAAACATTATTATTTTCAATTTTTTCTGGGAACATTTGCTCCAATCAGTTTTCTCAAAATTTGGTGAAATTTTAGAAGAATTGTTGGAATTGTAAATGTTAATGATTGAGATTGCACAATCCAGATTTAAGGGGACTTTTCATAAAATTGAACCCATTTATACATTTAAAAATGCAATTCCAACAAGAAAAGGTTGCAATTTCACCAACAATTACATGGCTGGATTCTAGTAATAGTTACAATTACAAATCCAAAAAGTGCATGTTTAAACTTATCTCTTTGAAAATTTGATTTAAAATCATGTACTACAATGCTCTGTTAGATAATGGAAAATGACAATTCATAGAAACAAAGCTAATTTTCCATCTTTGGTCATCATGGAACATATTCATAATGATCCTAAATGAAAATATGTCTAACATAATAATCTACTATTGCTTCCAGTAAAATGACAATCACTCTAATCTCCTTTGATTCTTTTACATAGACAAGCATTCAGTGTAGTTGTTAGCTTCAAAAACGAAAAAATGCATAGTGATCTTTATTTTTGGAAGAACATACATATCATAGAGCTAAAGGATACTCACAAAAGATTCCATGCACCATATAAGCAAGGAGAGCTAGTATATCCTCTAGGACTCTGATCTTAAGAAGAGAAGTGATTTTTATAAACATTTACATATACTTCCATTCACCAAAATCTAACTGACATAAAATGTTAGTTCATCAAGGAAATTTGAAATGAACAATACCAAATTCAAGTAGTGTTACAATTATTTTCGTATATTTGTACCTTTATGATGATGTGGTACACAGATAAGGATAAAAGTGTTCCTCATATTCTTTGGGATTACCATGCGGATTCACAAGAAAATGTTCAATCGAAAAATACTGCAGGGGCACCCCATGAGCTTCTCTTGTGAGGGCAAGACCATCCATTATTCGTCCTATCAAAGGACCCACCATGAACCCATGGCTAGATAATCCAGAGGCGATTAAAATAGGGGACTTGGATGTTGTTGACATATCAATCTTTGTCAATGGAAAGAAATTCACATATTCTTCTAATAAAGAATAAGACGTTGGATGGCCAGACCACTCATCCATCTGATGAGAAGAGTTTTTTGTCCTCCTTTGATAGTGAATGGAAGTAAAAGCCTCCAACAACTTACCTTAATAGCCCTTCTCGAAATGACCATATACATTTTCATTATTATAATAAAAATAATAATAAATAGGTGATCACCCTTTGCATCCAAATAGCAGAAGTTGAATCCATCTCTAGATTTTTTTTTTCAACATGTAAGGATAGGAATATTTTGAAAGGTAATAGAAAAGGGTAATGAGAGATCACACTATGATAAGGGTGTCGACTAAACCATTCTCTATTTGGGAAACAACCCCCTGCATTCACTCACAGGCGAAGCTTCAAGTTTGAAAGGTTCAGGACTATTATTTTCTTTGGAATGGAGAAACTAGGCTCTAGCCAGAGAAAGTTTCTTTTTTATTCCAAGGAAGAAGTGTAAGAGACCCATATTCTGTCATGGAAAATGGTCATGTAAAGTAATTTTGAGTACAGCAACGGCTGAGGCTTGTTGAAGAAAGTGTAACTAGGTTCAGTCTTCATAATGACACATTCCAATGTAAATGATGTAAATTGTATCTAGCAAAATATTTTGTAAATTTGAGTCATGGGTTCCATGCTCAAAATTATGTAGTAGCTCCCATTGTGAGCTTTAGGCTAGGTGATAGGTTTGTTTCATTGATGTAAATATTACACTTGTAAATTGTATGTTAAAAGATGAGTTTGTGTCTCCAAGATCAAGGGAAAACCCATGTTAAATGTCTCCTCCAAATGCAAGGCTAAAGGATCAGCAATTTGGCATCAAGAAGACTTCCAAAGTGATAATACAAGTCAGCTTCAAGATAGAATTATAGGTCGGCTTAAAGGCAAAATTAGAAGGCTATATATAGAGCCTAATTCCATCCCATTCGAACACACATCTCACTCTCTCTAATTTAGTGAAGGATAAGAGCTAAGGAGTGTGAAGAAGTTTGTGTTCTCTAGTGAAGGGAAGAGGAACAACTCAGTCACTTTCTAGGATAATTTTGGGTACTCTCTACCACACATGCGAAGGAGAAACAATCCTCTTTTAGGGCCTAGATCATAGTCCAAGTATATCACCTCTAAAGGGTTTGATTTTGGTCTCAAAAGTTTGATTTTTATCCCTATATAGAAGCTCCAAGTGTTGTGAAAGGATAGATGGCTAGGAGAGCCCTAGATCCACTTACACATGTCAAGAAGGATTCATTTTCAGGTCTGCAACTAGGGCATAGGTTACCATCATCATCAAGAAGGTGTTACATCTTGTTTTGGTCAAAATTTGAAGCATAGACATCACTCGTTTTATCCTCAAGGGAAGCGAGTTCCTAAGGAAGGCTAGAAGGGACATATTCTTGTCCACACGTGCCCAAGTAAACACAGTATTTTAGGTCTTATTTAGGATAGAAATACAATCCTGATATAAAGGCCAAATCACCCTTGTTTAAGGGCTCATTGTTCGGTGAAAAAGTTGTCTAGTAAGTGACCTTAATGCAAGAGAAACTTGGAGCGAAGAAGAAGGAATAAAGGAGTTGATCCTAGCACCTATAGTAATTGATCTAATTCATTGTACAAAATTAACAAGACAACAACAGCTAAAGGTACTTGCCTTCATCATGGAGACACAATAGTCAAAGGATCTTTGTCTAGGTCTTGGAAATTATGTCAAGTGAAGATTCTATAAGAAGATTTTTCGTGGGTTTTCCTCTCAAGGTCTTGGAAAGGTTTTGCCCTAGCTACTACCTATATCTTGTGTTATTGTTCTTTTGTTTATTTTTCATGGCAACTGGTTGATGAATTTAATGAACACACACATAAGGAAGAAATTGTTTGTATAAATAAAAAGTTCAAAAAGGGACTTCACAAGTAGTTACCTAGATCAAGAAATCATTAACATATCAAGGCCCTAGATTTCTCAACAAGGCTGAACTACCTATTATTAATAGAGCATATACTTAGAGCATTATGATCAACAAAGGGTCAAATGTTTTCGACATATAAACATTAGGGTCATATTTGCATCAAATGAAACTTTGAGACGGTAAATAAGAATCCATTTTTTCATACCAAGATCTAGGTGTCTTGTTGAGGCCATTGAGTGTATTTCCAAAGTCTACATACAAGAGATGGATTTTCTACATACCCTTGTGGTTCCTCCATGTAGAACCATATTATGCTGTCAGGACCTAAAAAATTCCACTACCACTTTCACAAGGCAATGTTTGTTTCCAAACTTGTATAAATTGGTCAGTATTAAATATTGGAAAATCCAAAAGTGCAAATCTATTAAGGATTAGAGAAGTGAGCATAATAGAATGAGCAAGGCATTATGGACATCAATATTGTGATTGAGTAGACATATTTGTTGACTACTCCTTCATTAGTGTGGAGTGTATGATGAATACCACAGTGCATGTTAGAGGTGTGAGGTCCACAAAAGAGCCCTCTCCTCCTACCCAAGAGGGGAAAGTTGAAGTCAGGAGCAATGGATGAACGACTATTGCATGGAATTGTATCAACCTTATAACTCGAATCAAAAGCGAACAGGCGGAACTGGGTATGTCACATGAACACTACCCAAAGTTGCTAGATTCATTCAAGAATTGTTTGTTTTTTTAAATTCAAAGTTCAAAGGATGAAACAGAAAAAAAAAAAATGTCAACCGCGATATCTATGTCCACCTTCAATGTCATTGGTAATTTAATGGAAATATGTTATCTACTTGGGTTCTATATAAATGGATTGCAACTGTAAGGATCAATGGGGATAGTCTTTTATGAATTGAATTTAAAATTAAAATGGCAAGGGTTTCCCTCAAGATATATTTGATTTAAGAAAATAAGACTATAATTCCAACAATAATGAGTGGCAAAGAAAGTAAGATAGAACATGATATTACAACATCTCTTCTATATAGAGCAGAAGAGGTGCAATAACACAAAACCTAAATTTAATGACATGTGATTTGGACCTTAAGCATTTAAGGATATGCATTTACAGAAATCAGCTTTGTTAGAACCTGAAAGGATACAACCTGAACACTTCATTCAATCCATAAAATGTAAGGGGGATGCCTGCAGGACAAAATTCAACAGGGAATATTATTGGTAAATTCTTGAAAAGGAGTGTAGTAAACATTCATATTTTTTATGTTTTACTCAGAACATTGTTCTAATAAGTTTTCTCAAAATTTGGTGAAATTTTTAAGAATTGTTGGAATTGTAAATATTAGTGATTGAGATTTCACAATCTAGGTTTAAGGGGATTTTTCAGAAAGTTGAACCCATTTATACATTCAAAAATTCAATTCCAACAATAAAAGGTTGCAATTTCACCAACAATTATATGGATGGATTCTAGTAATAGTTGCAATTACAAGATCAACCATTATCCATCCTATCAAAGGACTTGTCTTGAACCCATGGGTAGAGAATCTTGAGGTGATTAAAATAGGGGATGGGGATGTTGTTGACATCTTAGTCTTTGTCAATAGTAATAAATTTGTATCTTATTCAAACAAAGAATAAGACGTTGGCTAGTCGGCCCACCCATACATCTGATGAGGAGAGTTGTTTGTCCTCTTCTAGTAGTGAATGGAAGGAAACTCCTCTAGCATCTTACCTTAATAACCTTTCCAGAAATGACCAGATACATTTTCATTATTATAATAAAAAACATAATAAATAGATGATCACCCCTTTCATCGAGATAACAGATGTTGAATCCATCTCTAGATTCTCTTTTTCAACATGTAAGGATAGGAATATTTCGAAAGGTAATAGAAAAGGGTAATGGGAGATCTTTCTCAAATAAGGGCATCAACCGAACCACCTCTATTCGGGAAAGAACCCCCTGTATGATTGTGATGGGCCTTTACGTGATGGTTTTCCATATGAAACCAAACTTTTTTGCTTGATTCAAAATACTGAGGGGATCAATGTGCATCAGGGCGCTGCTTATATCGTTTTTGGGATAATTTATGGGCTTCAGATACGTTGGCATGACATTGTTCTAAGGAGTTACGAAAAGAGATGCCATAAGACTACTCACATTGCTAACAGGATGCACGGGAAAAGACCTGAAAACCCTCTTCGACTGAATAGAATTATGCCTTCTATCTCCATGTCTTGTTTGCCCATATCTTGATTTGGGGGACAAGATTTAATCCCTAGACCTCCGGATGGCATGAACTTGGGTCCATATATCTCGGGTTGTGCCTGATCTTGGATGCTTTGCAATGAGAATGAGCGAAATCAACCATGAAATTATCTAAGCCGTCAAACAAATTGGTACAAGGTGCGGTGTCGTGTACGGTGTAGAGAACAGACACAGCAACCAAGGAAATTGCAAAGAAGAGCATGTGGATCATGAAATTATTTCCCACATAGTTGTAGATGACCTCCAACTTCAACAGTCTCACAGCCATGGAGGCTGCTATGAGCTTCTTCTATGAGGGCCCATCTTGAACCCATGGCCAGATAATCGAGAGGCGATTAAAATAGGGGACTTGGATGTTGTTGACATCTCAGTGTTTGTCAATGGCAAGAAATCAATGATGAAATCCTCATTCCCTTGAGGGGCAACTATCTGTCCTATCAAAGGACCCATCTTGAACCCATGGCCAGATAATTGAGAGGTGATTAAAATAGGGGACTTGGATGTTGTTGACATCTCAGTCTTTTTCAATGGCAAGAAATCAATGATGAAATCATCATCAAGGAACATATGTATATTGAATACATGCAAGCCTCAGTAATAACAGGCCTTTATGACATAACAGTTCCTCTGAAACTTTCAGCCAACCAAGGTCTTACCTTTTGCCTCAATGCATCCAAATCAGGAAAAAAGATCCTCTTGTCTTGGTCACATGGGTAACATGCATGAATTGATACCTTGAGAAACGCAGGGTATTGTAAGGAGGGTGTCCCATAGAGGTAAGGGTCATTATAACAGGAAAAGGTGGAGAATCTATTCTCTAGAAAAAAGCTCTGAAAACTCTCTTTGAATGAATAGAATTCTACCTTCTCTCTCCATGTCTTGTTTGCCCATATCTAGATTTGGGGTGAAGATTCGATCCCTAGACCTCTGGATGTCTTGACCTTGGGTCCATATATCTCGAGATGCACCTGATCTCTGACACTTTGCAATGAGAATGGGTGAAATCGACCATGAAATTATATGAGCACTCAGACAGATCGGTACATGGAGCAGTGTCATGTATGGCATAGAGAACAGACAAAATAACCAGGGAAGTTTCAAATAAGAGCATGCAAACCATGAACTTCTTGCCCATGCTGTTGTAGATGACCTCCAACTTCAATAGTCTTGCAGACATGGAGGTTGCTAAACTTTCACCCAGAGGGGTAGTTAACTGTAAAGGTCTATCCGAAAAATATGCATGAGAGTCATTTGTGTGGTTGGGAAATGGTTTGAGTAGAAACTGTCTAACAAAAGATTTAATGGCACATATTATGACAGGAAGGAAACTAGGAGAATTATTTTCAGAGGGGGATGCCTTACGACGTAATAAGGATGCATGGAAGTGTTTTTTTTAAATAAGTAGTTTATATTTCATATTACTCGTGATAAATATAGCTATGTTCATAGCTATACAGACTCTCTTATTTAAATATAAAATAGAATTCAAACAACATAACCAACTATCACAATGACCTTCAAGCACTGGATCAAAAATCCATGATTACAGGCAAGCTAAAACCATCACAGTTAACCGCACTAGAGAATACATATACCCCCGTGAATTAAAAAGATATAGAGTTATCCAAAAACCTCCATTAACTTCACATTATATTTCCATCTACAAAGAAGATCAACATTGTACAACATCAAAGGAAACCAAAGACATAAACTTCATCAAATAAGCATTAAGAATCAACATTCTAGAGTCCAAGATACAACACTAATATATAGCTACATCCATTAAATTAAGGCCACATATATTTTTTCTATGTTCGATAATGCTCCTTCATAAGAATAGTGAATGCTTCAACATAAAGTAAAAGCATTTCATCGAGAGATAAGCCAAAACCACGAGAATATTGAAAAACCATTGAAACTTCACGCACCGCATAACCACCAACATATCAAAAAACCAACTATAACCCCATGACCCACAATTCCAAGAAGAGAAGACATTGATCTGATACCCGAGGAGACCGTTGAGAATAAACTAGACCAAAGTAACACTGTAAAAAATGAACGACAAAATTACATGATAACACCATTCTAGTCATGATCTGAAGAAATTAGAGCATGAGCCTGAACACTTTACACCAAAGGATTAGTGAGATCTCTAGAGGTTGAATCACTCACAAAAAAAAAAAATTCACCCACACTAAATGAGAGTAAACATTGTCTAGACAGAACCTCTAGTTTTGGAGCATATCTTTAATATCCTCTAACAGACAGAAACAATTATCATTTTGCACTTGTTTGTCCTTGAAGATGACACACAAAAAATTTGTCATTTGTTGATTTAACACTAGAGAACTCATGAATTGCATCCTCCTTTACCTAAATATACTAACAACTTGGAGCCATTTAGCATCATCCCCCACCAATTCAGAGCCAGAGTAATAAGGATGATCCCATGCCTCCTTATTTTCCACAACTAGGATCTCCTTCTTCACCTCTAGAGGAACGACATCAAAAGAAATAGCCACAAAATCATAGGCAAAAGGGTGAAACCTTGTGTGCCCAATGTTTCCTCCACCGCCTCTCCAATTATTCATCCTCTATCTTAATTGTGTGGGCACTGTCGCGAATAAACACTAAGGATAATGACTAGAAAAACCTCTACTTATAAAATAAGATGAAGACTAACGAGGAAGACCCTAAATTCCAATCCTGAAAATAGTTAGATAGCCACCAAAATACCACACCACTGGTCGAAAACCCACAAGATTATCAAGTTCACCACAATTCCATTTCATGACAGAGGGGAAAGACCTTGGAAACTCTTTACGACCCAAACTACATTCAAATAAATTACAACGAGACTTAGACCCATGAAATGTCCCAATAAACAAGGAAAGTCGTACACCTCAAACCAATTGCAATTAACTCAGAAAATTAAAACCACAAGCTACAGACACCAAAACTACCAATCATAGAGACCAATAGTATGTTTCCCAAAATACAAGAATTGTCCTCAATAAATGAGTATATATCTCCAAAATCTCTCTTAAAAAAAGAAACTGATAAAATTTCCCCAAAGGCCCAGACACTACCAAATGCACAAAGAAACTGAACTAAATATATGCCCTAAGGACAACAAATTGAGGTGCAATCTCGTGACAAACAAACCGAAACTCACGAAAACAGAATGAATCTCAATGAATACCAAAGGGTTATGAGCCACAAAAGACACCACCAAACAAAAAATTCCCATGCTAAAGGCCAAGACACCATAATGCAAAGAATGAGTGAACCACATCTATGCCCTAAAAACAACAAAGGAAGGTGTAAACTCGCAACAATAGAACTGAAACTTAGCATAACAAACTGAGGCCTAGTGCATGTCAAAAGAAATACAAGTTAGAGAAACCACCACCAAACATGAACTACCAACAATAAGCAGCTGAGGTTGAGGAACTATCCTCTCCTCCTCTCACAATATGCTTGAACCTTCATGCTAATGTTTTCGAAATAAAAATGTGTCGCTTTGAAACTACATCAACGTCTCGAACTTCTCAGGGACTGACGAGAAGTAAAGATAACACTATCCCAAAGTTTTTAGTCGCACAAGCAAGGGTTGAATCCATGCCAATAGTGGCACAACCGAACCCTCTCACTTGTCAAAGGGGTTGAAACTCACTAGGAAGAGTCTTACGTCGAAATAAAAGACTAACTAACTACATTAACCCTAAAAACAAAATTTATTTGCAAACACCTTAGAGTACTATAAAGCCTCAGCTTAATTAAACTTGAAAATTAAAGAAAATGGATCGACTACAATATCCTTTATGTATAAAAAATTGAATAAGCGTTATACATTTCCCATTTATATCAAATATTGAACATATAAGTGAATAATCGAAGTAATTGAAGGCATGTTTATATATCAATTATTTCTGGTTTATCTTAACCCTTGCTTTAATTGTTGTTTGACGTATTTATGTTATAAAAATTGAAACCTTAATTCATTATGTAGGGTGTATAATTAAGTTATTAATGAATAAAAAAATTAATTAATAGCAATTAAACATTAATCACATTGTCTTCATTAAAAAATTATTAAAACTAAACATAAACCAAAATATGTAAAAAAGAAACACTAAATTAAAAGAAGGCGGCTAACTAAAAGAAAATATCAAAGAAACTAAAGTCAAGTAATAGTTAGCATATTATTTATAGAAATTAAAGTTAGTGTATAAACAATTAAACAAAGTAAAAGTTGAGTAGAATTTACATAACATATGTAGTGAAACACATATATTACATAGACTTACTACATTAAATGACATGAAATAGCACATTCACACATAGAAAATTTAAAGTAAAATTTGAACATTGTAAGAAAACATAGGACATAAGACCCAAATGCGAAAAACCATTGAAACAATTAATCTAATATATAGAAAGGAAAGAAAACTAAGCTAATCTCTAAATGCAAAAGAAACACATAATATTCCTAGAAGAATCCAAGAAATAGATGGTATTTTATTGCAAAATCTTGGCCAAAAAGTTTGGCTTCTTAGTATTAAGCATGAAGGAAGTAATTCTTATAACGCATTTAGATTCCCTTAAATACAAAATTTCTCAACCCCTTATCACTAAGGTGCAACCCATATATATAGTATTAGAAAAACAAATCCCCATACCCCTTGAATTTTGGAAGGTCTAATAAGGAAACTAAATTTGGTGCTCAGATTTGAGATGGCATTGCAAGAAAAAATTAATGCAACTAAAGGCATGTAATCATGTTGTGTGTTGAGACCATGTGGCATCCTTGGCATGCTAGGATTAGTTGTACATATTGTATTCATGGAAATGACAAGTTCGATATGTTGTTGACTCACATTTTGGCACTCCTCCGAGTTTAGTTACACATTTGTTGACATGGTGGCCTCTGAGTTCAAGTTGATGTTCTTGATCATCCTCTCAGTGCAACTTTGTGTTGCAATATTGTTGTGTAATGGAATTTCTATGACCCTTCACACTCCTCTGTACTATCCTGACACCTTCATGGAGTATTACATCAAATTATTGATGGGCACTCCTACACAGGATGTATTTCTCCTCATGGAAATTGAAAATGATGTGGTGTGGGTACCTTACACCCCAAATTACACATGTACCAACTACCTCAGACACACCACTATTTTTCTTCCCGACAATTCATTGATTGCTTTGTTTGTACAGTGTGTAGATCCAAAGTGCAAAGACATGTGTGACCATGATATTTTCATCGACGACAACTACTCGATGATGAGTCTAGACTATGTTCTTTATTATGGCTCTAGAAACACCACCGAGAATCTACTGAATGACACATTGAGGAACATTAGCTTTCTCATTAAACTTACAACCAAACTCAAACATACCCAAAGCATGGAAGGAAGTGTCTAATGTGCCATGACTGACAATAAAATCAATACAGACCCATTGATAAGACTAAACAAAGACTCCCCCTCTTAGCACTTTTATTTCCATAGACACAAATTCAACCTTGAAAAAAGAACAACTGCAAAAATAAGAAAAAGAAGGGAGACAATTTGCAACACAATGCCAAAGTTTGGAGTTCAAAACGACACCAAACTAATGTGCGCCTATAACTTCCACAACAAGCTAATGGAGTCAAATCCATCATTAGGCTTTCCAGCCACCTATGCCATGAGAGATACATGGGCCAAAACTTTCCTAACCCACCACTGAACTCAAACCAAAATAGGGCAGACCTCTCACCACTCAGAGAGAACCGCAGCCTCAGACAAATGGATGAGGCATCGTCCCTAATCTTCCCTCCTCGATCGAATTCCCAAGGCACCATCACAAGAGAGTATTTAAAACTCCCGATAATCATCTGTAGTTCTATATCTTAAAGCTGATCGTGCCCCCTCAACATAAATGACCATCAAATACAAGAGTGGCGAGCACAACCCAAAGACACTTTATTAACTCCTTTAGCACCGGATGGGGGCATGTCGCAATCAATGTTAATGATTGTACCATTTAGAATAATTGTTTGATTTTTCCAAATTCCACGCATTCATATAAAGAAAAAACCATGATTTTCTTCTTCTAATCCATCATGCAACAAAGACCCATATGCAGCTTTAAAGCGAGATATTGTTGTATATTCTCAATAGGGAGAAGTTCTTTTAGTGGGAGATTTCAACGCTATAACAACAAAGAAACAAGCTAGTATGTGTTTTTGTAAAGAGGATCACAATCATATCAGGTTCATTAAAGAGGAGAATCCCCAATGGTTGAGATGTTCAGAAGATGACAAAGTTAGTAATCATTTTGGAGAGGAGTTTCTCATTTGTGTGGTTCTTTTAGCTTAATTATATGCAATTGTCTAGATAAATGGAAAAGGTCTGGGAAGTTCACTTGCAACACATATAATGGGGCAAGTGTTGTTGACTACGTTATTTGTTCACAAAGCTTGATAGAAAGTATAGACGAAGCTAAGATTGGAGAGCATATGTGGGACTTAAAATCAAACCATAACCTAATAATATAAAGCTATCTTGGTTAGAAGAAAGACAACATAGGAGGAAAAACCAATGTTCTCGACAATCGATATCAAGGGGAAAAATTCTTCTAACACAAGAAAATTGCACTATCTCCAAAACAATGTTGGAGAGACAAATTCGGAAGGGGAAGAGTGGTTCCCAAAGCCTCAATAGTCATGAGTTAACAAATATAATTCATAGTGCACTTGAGAAGTGCAAAAGAGAAAAAAATAGGAAATCTGAATCAAATTGTTTTCCTGTAAATGCTTGGTTTGATGAGGAATGAAAAATGGCAAGGAAAACCTTGAAAAATACAGATGAGGAGAAGATGAATGTAAAGCTATATAAGCAGATTTTAAAAAGGAAAAAATATGAGTTCATGCAAACAAGGCGAGAAGAGTTAATATATCTAGGCAAGAATAGCCTATATCGTTTTTGGAAGGAACTTCAACAAAGGAAGAAGTATATTGAAAATAATATTACAGTGAATCAATGGGTTGACTCTGCAAGGCAACTTTATGAGAAGAAATCAGAGGAGAAGCCTCCTCCCAGATCAACACAACTACAAAGCTTTCCACATTACAGGAAATAGAGACAGGAATTAAGAAGTTGAAAATAGGAAAGACAAAGTACTTGGTTGAACTTCAAGTAGAATATCTAAAGTGGGGAATGAACATTCTTGCACCGCACATCATGAAAATATTCAACAACGTCATTCGTCAAGGATTCCCAAGAGATTGGACAACTAGTCTAGCAATACCCTTTTTAAAAGTGGAGACATTAATAATCCTTCCAACTATAGATCCATTATGATCAATCCTTTGTTTTCAAATATCTTCAGCGGCATGGTAGAAAATAGAATCAGTAAGTGGGCAGAAGTCAAAGAAAAGAGGGAAAAGGGGCAAGCAAGTTTTAGGCCAAAACATTCTACATTAGATCATGGTATCACGTTGAGGCACATTATTGAAAAGGTTTGGGAGGGAAAAGAAGAAGTATTTTGCTTCTTTGTTGACTTCAAAAAGGGATTTGACATGGTCCCTAGAGATAAGTTGTGGAGTAGAATGGAAGAACTTGATATTCCTTTGCATTATAGAGTTGATGTCCATAGGCTTTATGAAGAAGTGAAAGTCAAAATTAGAACTTGAATAGGAATCTCAAAAAGATTTAGAAGTGACGTCAAAGTCAAGCAAGGCTTCCCTTTATCCCCTACTCTTTTTGGATTATATAGTGATAAATTGGAAGAGTGGCTAAATATGGAAGGTGGGGATGGTGTTCGGTTGAGGGAGTTTGTGATAAAGCTTATTTTGTATGTTGATGACATTTTATTGATTGCCAAATCGACCCAGGGATTGCAAATGCACCTATATGCCCTTGAGAATTTTTGTAAAGCAGTGGGGATGCAAGTCAATAACAAGAAGACAAAAATAATGATTTTCTCAAATAAAAAGAAGCAGAGCGAGCATACATTCTTCTTTGAAGACAACATTCTTGAATAAGTAAATGAATACAAGTACTTCGGAATTGATTTCAACCACAAACTTAATTGGGAGCACTGCAAAAAGAAGAGAATTTTAGGAGGGTGGAGAGTATTGTATGCTCTTCAAAACAGATGTAGATAGGCAGAGTTATGGGATTGGAAAACAATTAACGTGCTTTTTGCACTCCTAGTTTTTCCAATGATATTATATATGGGTGTGAATTGTGGGCTAGCAGCATCCCTATCTCAAAATGGAAGCAAGTAGAGAAAATCCAAAAATGCTTGATCATGAGTAAGTTTAAAATAAAATGTTCGGCTTCTTATGAGATAATGCTGAGTGAAACAAGAGAAAATTTCATCGAAGCAATTGCTATGGTGTGTCTCATAAAGTATCTACAAAGAATTGAGCAAATGGGAGAAAGTAGATGGCCTAAAGTCATCTTCAATGAAGGAATGAGTGAAAGAAAGAAACATTGGATGAGACAAAACAACAAATGGATGCAAAATTGGAATATTTACCTCAATGCATGTCCAACAAATAGCAAGGATTTAAAGAGTTTTTTTATGGAGAAGTTTCGTAAGTGTATATGAGGAAAAGAGTTAGAAAGAAGAAGTACTATGTTCAAGAATTCAACCCCGCTTGTGATCTCCAACAAAAAGAGTACATTGGAGCTAGCATTCCATGGAGAGAAAAGATTCTTATTGCTCAATTAAGAACTAACTCACATCAACTACGATGCAGGTTGGTGGAAAAGACCTAAAGAAGCTTGGGAAGAATGGGTGTGTACTTTTTGCACTTCTGGGACGGTGGAATCGGAAAAACAATTCATTCTGGAATGTAATGCTTTTAGAGACATCAGAGACAGTTGCAACAATATGTTAACATTGGTTCCTTAGCATCGTCTTCCTTTTTTCAGTAAGGGGATTGTTAGAAAGTTAGGTCAACTCATCATTAATTTGAATAATAAGAAGAGTAAATTTCATCTCATTTCATAGACAAAAAAATATATTTTCGATAATTACTTTTCTATATGGCTATGGCAATGGCAATGGCAAACGTTGCTACTGCAACTTATTTATCCCTACACGAGGAAGGTTGGACCAAACGAGATTTAATCACTTTTCATACACGACTCAATGTTCTCCACGCAACTAATGGAGACAATCAATTGTCTGCTTCTTCTTCTTCTTTTTTCTAATGCAAGAGTCATGCCTTTTATTCAAAATGTTCAAAGGGTAATATTACATAAAATACAACCAACGCATGCTAAACCTTTTACCCCTAGGTAAAAGCCTCACACAAATACAAATCCACCAACTAGGTCCTAAGGACCCAAACTATAGACGCGTAGTAACTCAAATCTTAAATAAACAATTCGTAAAAGGTCAAAAGACCCGGACCCACCAATATGCACAATAAAAGACCCAGACCCACCAACATGCATGCTTTTCCCTAACCATTGATTCTCCTCGCCTAATCCAACGGCGGAGGCTAATATCACATGAACTAAAAGCATGGAGAATTACCGCATGATAAACACCCTAGACCCACCAACATGCACACTTTTCCTTAACTGTTGATTCTCCTTGCTTGATCCAACATCGGAGGATCATATCACATGAGCCAAAAGCACAGAGAATTACCATGCGATTAGGGTGGTATTCTCTCCCCAACCTTGGCCACGTGTTGTGTGTTGAGTGGAATCGCTCCCAACTCCGAAAAACCGCTCTTGAATTTATGGGCATGCGATATACCAGAAACCACCCCGAGGGTGGTATTGACACCACAGGAAGTAATGCAGGGGTTTTGAGTCTGCTGAGAAAGCATAGACTTTGGCCCCTCGCACCTTCCCATCTCCTCAAGCGCATGAACCAAAGGAAGATGACAATATTCTTACCATCCTTGCTGTTCTCCATCCGTCCATCCGAGAAACACCATCTACCGAGCAACTTCCACCTGAGACTTCTGGGTTTGCGCTTACCTGGGTTGAGGAGGGAGACAGAGACCTGCATCCCAAATGTGACATCACTTCTGAAATAACACTTCATAATGAATCCAAATCAACTAGACCCCATCTCTGTGGCTCTGTCTTGAAATATTATTCTGTCCTCATCCGCCTGATTGAGACAATGCTCCCTCAATCGATTCTGAGGCATCTCTTGCCAACTCAACTTGACCCTGCTTTTGGTACAGAGCACCCCTTGATTGGCTAGAATGTCCACCAATTTATTTGTCGTGCTTTGCACATGAGTAAAACTCACGGTTCATAAGCACAGAAGGTGAAACTGAATCCTTTGAAAGACCTAAAGCAGCCTCCAGTGTCTTGAGACTTTTTCTGGCTCTGTGCCACAGCAGATTCTCTTGACCGAGTTAATGATTAACTCATAATGAACTTCAATTATTATATTCTGGAGATTATCCTGCTTCAGGATTTCTAAACATTGCTCAAGTGCCATTAATTCTGCCATATTGTTTGTAGCTCTTCCGAAATGGCAATGAAAAATAAAAAGGATGCAGCCATTTTCATCCCTTAACACCCCTCCAAAACTAGCAATACCCAGGTTGCCTTTTGAGGCTCCATCAATGTTGCATTTCAAAAAACCCTAAGGGAGAGGATGCTAGTAATCTGGCTTATTGTCCAGTTTCTTCACCTTCCTATACAAGCCCTGTGGTATAAGCCCCTGTATACCCAACTGAAGAAGTATCTACATTTCAGCTTCTGAAGGTGGATTCTTTGGGGAAGCTCGCACTAAAGTACCTACCGTCTCCTTAAGCTATCTTAAGATCTTCTCAATAATGCATTGGGAGGAACTTTTTTCATTTTTGAAGATTCTGTTGTTCCTTTCTTTCCATACATTCCATATTATGAAGATTGGAGTTAAATCCCAAGCTAAGTGAAGAAATTCATAATCAAAGAAGCTTCGTCTCCAGTTATTAAGGGTATTGATAATTCTTCCTTTGTCCCTATCTGTCTATTGGAAAATTGTGGCAAAAGTATCCCACAACCTGGAGGTGAAAATGCAATTGTTGAGAAGGTGCTCCATTGTTTCCTCTTGGGCTTCACAGAGCTGGCATCTGGAAGGTCCTAGAACACCCCTCTTCCAAATGTACCAATTTTCTTATGATGTACCAGCCACATGACGAGTTTGATTTTCATCCATCCTTGATGCCTCCATAGGTTCTGCCAAACCCTGTTCGATTCATTGGAATCCAGCTCAAGGATTATGCGCTTTGCCTCCTTAAGATTGAAGATACCTTCATTATTGTTGCCCCATCTAAGTTGGTCATGCCCCTCTGAAACTAGAATTTTCCTTTGGTCCAACATTGTTAGAAGTGCATCAGCTTTTGCTTTCAAGGGGCTATCATCCCTGTATTCTATATTCTTCCAGGTTCTCCATTTTCCTTCACTATTGGTTTGATCCCAAAAATCTTTTACCCTAAGTAACCCTTTGGTATCACTTTCTTTCTTGAGGTCCAAAAAGTCCTTTCTTAACAGTGTAGGTTCTTGTTGCCATTTACCCTCCCAAAACAAAGCAAGATCTCCCTCTCTGATTTCCCAGAAGTTATTTTTTTGCACTAAGCCTCTATTCTCCCAGGCTTTATTCCAGATATAGGAGCCTTTTATGATGCCAGTCATCCTTATGTGATCATTATCTTGTCAAGTGCTGGCGTATTTTTCTTTCCAAATACGAGCCCATTGAGCCTTTGGATCTTTTACCCAACGCCACCATAATTTTGCCCCTAAAAATCTGCTTAGTACTTCCGGATCATCCAATCCAAGACCTCCATGGTTTTTAGGTTTGAAAATCTTATCTCAAGCTACCAAGGCCCATTTCTTTCTCTCCTCCCCCTTACCCCAAAGAAAGTCTCTTTGATTGGTTCTAAATTGTTGCAAAACTCCTTTTGGAGCTGAAAGGGTTGAAAGTATGAAGACAGGGATTGATTGAAGTATAGCTTTTGTGAGCACTAACCAACTTGCCAAGTTTAAAGATCTAATAGTACATTTCCAGGTTTTATCCTGCATCTTATTAATCATCGGCTCCCAAATGCTCTTGTGCAAATGTTTATCAGTTAGAGGAACTCCCAAGTATTTGGAAGGAAGGACATCCCTTAGAAAGCCTAGAATTTTGGAGATATTCCTTTGGATAGTGATATTAGTATTAAAGAAAAAAA
The DNA here is from genome assembly GCA_000404065.3 of Pinus taeda. NCBI lineage: Eukaryota > Viridiplantae > Streptophyta > Pinopsida > Pinales > Pinaceae > Pinus > Pinus taeda. Next base: position 170,236 of record APFE031213131.1, on the reverse strand, counting down.
TCTTAGATTTGGAGAGATTAACCTCCATACCTGTAGCCATAGCAAAGTCACACAGGATTTGTTTATAAGCTAGTGCTTCTTTGACCGTGGGGATACCTTGCAGCATAGTGTCATTAACAAATTGCTGATGGATCAAAGCATGTCCAGTCTCAGAGAGTTGGAGACCCTTGATGTTACCCACTTCTTTCGCATGCTTGATAGATTGACCAAGTCCTTCCATCATGAGGATGAAGAGAAAATGAGAGAGTGGATCTCCCTGCCTGAGGCCTCTTGAAGGAGTAAAAGTCTTAGAAGGAGAACCATTAACTAGAATTGAAAAGCTAGAAGAAATTACCAGGGCCATAACCCATCTTACCCAGTTATGGTCAAATCCAAAGGCTAGAAGGAACTTCCTGATATAGGTCCAATTCAACTTATCATAAGCCTTGGCTAGGTCCAATTGCATAATCATTCATGCCTTCCTATTGCTTAACAATGAATGAACCACCTCATGTGCTTGAATGATGTTGTTGAGAATTTTTCTACCCTCCACATAACCTGATTGCTCCACAGAAACTAGAGTAGGAAGAAGGGGTTTGAGTCTATTGGCAATAACTTTGGATATTATCTTGTACACCACATTGCACAAAGCTATGAGTCTAAATCTGTCTGGAGTCTGAGCATTGTCCTATTTGGGGATCAAAGATATGAAGGAAGTATTGAGCACCTTCAAAATGGTTCTATTCATTCTGGAGTCCTCCACTACATTCAGAATATCTTGTTTAACAATGTTCCAGCAAGCTTTAAAGAAATCCACATTGAAACCATCAAGGCCTGGTGATTTACCATTCTGCATTTCTTTGATGACCTCATTAACCTCCTCTTCAGTCACTAGCCTATTGAGATTGAAATTACCCTCTCTTGCTACTAGCTTAGGTATATGCCTTGTTAAGTCCCTAATAAAATGAGCTCTGTCTGATACGGTCTCCTCTGCTATACCTCAAAAGTGTTGAACTAACACAGTTTCTATATCTTCATGGGTATTGAGTAGTTGATTTCTGGCATCCTTGATTGAAGAGATCCTATTATGAAATCTGTTCGCCATGGTGGATCTATGGAAAAATATAGTGTTTTGCTCCCCTTCTTTTAGCCATTGAATTCTATATTTGTCTTCAAAATATTTCCTCTTGTTTACATAAGTTCTCCCAGTCTTGATGATGTTTGGTGACTTAATCATTTCTAACTCTATCACAGCCATCCGTGATAAGGGCTTGATTGAGTTCCTGCATTTTATCTTCAACAATGTTTTTCACTTCAAAAATGTTACCAAATTCATTCTTGTTCCAATCTTTGAGTCTAAGCTTGACGTGTTTTAGTCTTTTGTGTAGCAAAAACATTCTTGTAGCCTGAATATGTAGATCTTCTGTCCACCATTTTGCAATGTTGCCGATAAAATCTGGGTGGGTGAGCCAGATATTCTCAAATCTAAAAGGTCTGTTCTTGGGGGTGTCAATGCCCTGAACCTCAAGCTGTACAGGCCAATGATCCGAGCCTCCGAAGGGGAGAATTATCACTATCATTTCCTTGTCGGTGAGCATAAGGTCCTCTGAGATTATGAATCTGTCTAACTTTGAGGCTACTTGAGACTCTCCTCCTCTCTTATTGTTCCATGTAAAGAGGCCGTTACTCATATCTTTATCAACTAGCTTCATATTGTCTATAAAAGTTTGAAATTCTATAGTCTTTTCTTAAAGTTCTAGTTCCCCCTTTTTCTCCGAAAGTGCTTTGATCATGTTGAAGTCCCCACCCATGATCCATGGTACTCCTGCATGTCTACCTCTTAGTTCCACAAGAGAATCTAGAAACCTGAGTTTATCATCTAGTCTTTGGGGGCCATAAACATTTGTAACTAGATAAGTCTCCCTATCTCCCACAGTTGAATAACCACTGATAAATAATTCCTAGATGCCTCAACATCTATTATGCCAATCTTTTGGGGGTTCCAAAGAGTAAGTATGTCTCCTGCTGTTTTATCTGCTTTGACTTCTAGAAACTCATATTTATTGAGCCATTTGCTGTGTATTTCTTTTATTTTTTGAATGGAACATTTAGTTTCCTTGATAAATATCATATCCAGAGCTTCTTGTTTCATTCTATTGCTAAGTATTCTTTTTTTTCTTTTACTACCTAGAGCTCTGATATTCCAAGATGTGAACTTCATTATGAAATATTTGTAAAGGAGTAGTTGGTTAGGTCTTTCATCTTACTTGAACCTATCATTAGCTTTCCACATTCCATCAATAGACCAGTTTGTTTTTTTCTGCCTCTTTTCTTTCATGGATTTCTAGGAGCTAATCCTGGTGTGGTTTTCATAGTTTTCACACCTTCATTGCCCTGTCTTTCATTGTTTCGTTGCCTTTCCAGCCCTTTAGCCTGAGTTTTCCATAGGAACAGTTGTTGTACTCTGTTGAACTCTTCTTGAGGTAGTGAGTCTATCCCTCCCATGGTCCCCTGTTTCAAGAACCCTTCCAGATCTAGGTGTTCTCTATCAAGAATATCATGTAGTTCATGATCCTCCATTTCCATCTCACTCTGGGTCATTTCTTGGTCCATTTCCAGTTCTCCATCGCTCAGCGTAGTCTCTTTCTGTTTATTAATATCCTGTGTTTGCCCACTATTTTCTTCTTTCTCCTTCTTCCCTCGGTTGCCTTCCATTACCTGATCTACCTTTGTTGTCTCTTCCTCTTCTTCTAGTACTTGGAACCTATTCAGACTGGCCTGCTGCCCTTCTTTTTGATGTTTCTTTAGCCCCCTTTTGCCTCATTTTCCTCTATATCCCACTTTGTGAAAGTTTTCAGTGTCTTTCACTGTGGTAGCTTTACTTTTGTTCTCTATTTTACTAAGAGGGCATTCTCTAAATAAGTGCCCATGCTCATGGCACTTGCGACATCTGAAAGGAATATGTTCATAATCTACTATTTGCACCCACTCTTTATCAAAAACTTCCAAGATGACCTCATCTGGTAGAACTCTAGAGAGATCCATCTCCACACATATTCGTGCGAAGGAAGTATATTTTCCCCTTCTGGTGGCCTTAGATGCTTTGACAAAACACCCTAATTTGTTTCCTATGGCAGATAACGATTAAGTTTACCAGTAATCTAGAGGTAGAGAATAGAGTCTTACCCAGACCGGGATTGAAGTGAAAGTCTCTCGCTCCGGGACAAAATTCATCATCCAAGGCCGCATGTAGAGGCCTGCAGCTGCATAGAAGTAGGGCCCTCCTTCAAACACCATGTCTTTGTCCTCAATATTTGTAAAGACCACAGTGAAGAAACCCTTTGACCCAAGACGTAGGTCTATGCCTCCTTTTGGTTTCCAGTGGTATTTAATCCACGTTTGTAGTGCCTTTTCTGTGTGCCATAATCTCATGAATTTACAAATGATAGCATAGGTCCGCATGTGGTCCCTGTGCGCCTGCAGAGCAGGATCATTGAAAACTACTCTGGGTGTAACCTTAGCCTTGGGTTTACATGGCCCCTTTTGCGTTTTGTTTTCTGCTTCTTGTTTCTTGTCTTCTTCCTTATTTTCTTTTGTTCTATTGTCTTCCTTTGTTTTAGTTAAATCTTGTTTCTCTTCAATGTTCCTTTTCCCTTCTCCTGAAGGACCTCTGGCAGTTTCTATCGGTTTCTTACCTCGGCTGGCTATGGCCTGACTGTAGGAGGGAGTGGAGCTGCCCCCTTTGCGCCCCTCCATGGAGTTCAACGCTTGCAGAAGCTTGAAACCCTAGCTCTTCATCCTCCTACTCTCCTGTCACCCTTCCACTCATCTCATCAATTGTCTGCTTCTTCATTTTAGTATAAAAAGACAAATAAATTTTGATATCTAAAGATAACAGGTACATTTTGACATGTCTCTCGGAAGACTTATTTCCTAAATTAAAAAATATATATTTAAGTAAAAAAAAAAAAAAATTGTATTTTTTATTTTATTTTTATAATATATTATATTTTTCATCTTTATTTATTTTTTGTTTTTAAATATAATCAGAATAAAAAAACTTTAAAAACAAAGTGACAAAATTACACCTGTTCCTCGTTTTCCACTTCGAAATTTCCCTAAGATCGGTTGCATTTTTTCCAATGACACGATAATGTATATTTAATTTGATTTTGTGCAACAGCGCAAATTAAATTCAAGTAAAAATTGCGATCAACTGCGATGACGGAAACCAGCGCATCGGAGATTTTAGTGTTAAAACAAAATGCTAAATCGAATAAATTGTGTTTTTCTAAAAACTATGAAAATTTTGGCAATGTTTTAATAAATTTATAGCGATTTTTGTAAATTCAAATTACAATAGTGAGAATTCAAAGATTTTAAGTACCTACTACTTCTGCATGATTTATTGAAATTTTGTTTCCTAAAATTCTGGCCCCTTTTAACAGCCCAGACAAATCCGTCTCAATAAACTTATCCTCATATATAGTAAACTTTTATTTAATAGACATCCTAATATTATAATCTTCTGGCTATCCTAATATTAGTGCCGACGTTTCCCATTTAAACTTGGGATTTGTGTAAACGGTTCTCCTCTTTAAACGGCATAATAAGCGGTTTAAACGGCACAACTACTATCTAAAAATAATCAATTTATTAAAATGTTAAAAAAATACTATTTATTGATACTTAGATTAAAATTTATAAATCTCAATTATACTATTTTTTATTAATTAATTAAACTTAAATTAAAAATTTAAAACATTAAAATTTTAAATAAAATATAAATTTATTTACCAAAATACATCAAGATAACTTCCGCACCTGCTAAACCAAACCAAAAGTGAAATTACACCTGAGCTCTCTGAGCTTTTCCCTTCCGATAATATTGAATTAAAATCTTTTAAATTACATTTCTTTTAATTAAACCTTTACGCACTAGACTCAACAAATAAACTAAGATTTTATTTTAGCATTTTAATTCTAGATCATTTTCTTTTTAAAGTGGTTATAATTTTTAGTAGGATTATAAATTTTAATTAGAAATGTATTTTTAATAAGAGACGAGTATATACCGACGTTTCTCCACTTCAATCACGTGATTTGACAGGCTGAAACCAAAGAGCGTACCAGCAATTCCAAAAGGTAAGTCATGATGAGAGACACAGCATCGTTTCTCCACTTTAATCGCTTCATTTGACATACTCTTGGCGCGGACACGGAGACCGGCCACGCTTGTAGCTGGTCCTCGTCATTGATTTCGCACTGTGCATTTATAGTCAAAAAGGCAGTCTGTTAGACTACGGCATGATTTTTATATTCCAATTGCACTACCGACCATCATTATCCAAACCGCCCACGAATCCGTCTTCATTTAAGCCAGAAGCCTTCACACCGTCATTATTGGAGTTGTCTATAATGCGACTTTTTGGAGATTCCGGTGATGAAATCCAGCGGAAGAAATGAGGTTAAATCTTGATTTTTAGCAGTTAAAATGGTTTTTTAACTGCATATTTGGATTCAGCGCCCTCGAAAACCCCTGGGAGCCATTGATTGTGCAGAAACTAGCTATCAAACTTGGGATTCCAATGAATTGCTGCCAGATTTTGACCGGAAAAATCCGCCGAAAAAGCTTTCAAAAAGTCGCGTTATAGACTACTGCGTCATTATTCAGACCGTACACGAATCCGTCATCATTCATGATAAGCAAGAAGCGTTCACAGAATATGGCTGCCATATGGCACACAACTGTAATGAGGTAGGAATTTAAAATCTAAAACATTTGTTAAATTTTCTTTTCAAGAAGAAAGACCTTGATATATTCATAAAAGAAGTTTACATAGTGCAAATGCAGGAAGCATATGCGGAAACGTGGATTGAGCCACATGCAAATATGCTAAAACAAAGCCCAAATAAAGCCTCGAAAGGCCAATATTGCCCCCCAGAAACAAGGCAACTCATCTATAAGGTGCAGAAGTGGCACAAAAAAAAACAAGCAAACAAGCATTTGAAGAAAGAGCAACAAGAAATCACTGCCCAATACGAAAGGAGAGGCACGAAATGAGGAAGAGAGCAGCAAAAGAAGCCACTCCTTCCCCGCCCCCTCAAACTCTCCACCCGAATCAGACAAGAAACAGAGGAAGAATGTTGCCGCAATCATTCCCATCTCCCTGCAAAAAAGACCATCGGAATCATCCATAGAAGCGGCACGAAACAGGGCAGAGCACCGTTGTTCCCTCAATGCTCCAAAGGACATGCCATGGCCAAAACAAACCTAACTGCCCTCGAGAAGGAGAAGACCCACCGGAGCAGAGGCGTCACCGGAGGCAGAGGCGGCAAGGGTAGCCACCTCGCCCCCGCTTAGAGAAAACTAAAAGACCAGAAGATGAAACGAGCCTGCAGGACGAAACCCTCTCTGTTTGCCTCTCGCCACTCGACTTAGGAGAAACCCCGCGGAGTCGTCGTTGAAGCCCACGCAAATCCTCGCTCGCCTCTGGTGATGCCCTCGCTGCCTGAGGAGGACCCTCGCTAATTGCTGCTCTGGAGAAGCCCTCACCTGCGTTTGACCGCTATGTTGTCCGCTGCCCCCTGTCTGCAATGTCTACTTTGCTATCTACTGCCCCTGTCTGGAATCAACCCCCAGCTCGCCGCTCTTGCGTTCGCCGCTCCTGCTCCTTTACAAAACAAAAAGAGGAGTGCACAACTTGATGCTCCCGCTCTAGCGCTCAATCCCCTGCTCGTCGCTCCTGCGTTCGCCGTTCCTGCTCCTGCTCGCCTCCCTGTGCTTAACCCCCTGCTCGCCGTTCCTGCTCCGGCTCGCCCTCCTCTTCTGCTCCTACGCTCAACCCCCTACTCCTGCTCCTGCTCTTGCACCAAACAAACCCTGCTGACAAGGGTCGTTTCGCCGCTCCTGCTCCTGCGCTCAATCCCCTGCTCGCCGCTCCTGCGTTCACCACCCCTGCTCCTGCTCGCCCTCCTGCGCTCAACCCCCTGCTCCTCGTTCCTGCTCTAGCTCGCCCTCCTCTTCTGCTCCTGCGCTCAGACCCCTGCTCCTGCACCAAACAAAGCTCGTTGTCAAGGGTCGTTCCGCTCCTGCACCAAACAAAGCCCGTTGTCAAGGGTCATTCCGCTTCTGCGCTCATCCCCTGCTCGTCGCTCTTGCTCGCCCTCCTACGCTCAACCCCCTGCTCGACGTTCCTGCTCTAGCTCGCCCTCCCTTTCTACTCCTGCGCTCAACCCCTTGCTCCTGCACCAAACAAAGCCCGTTGTCAAGGGTCGTTCCGCTCCTGCGCTCATCCCGTGCTCGCTGCTCCTCAAAACATTTGTTAAATTTGATCATTTTTAATGTTTGTTTCGATTATTTTAATAAAGAAGGTTGAAGGTTGATAGTTAAAAAAAAAATTGGTGGTATATGATTGGGAATCATTTAGAGGTAGGCAATTCAAATTCTACCAAGGCAGAAATTTTCAGTGTAGTTTAAAAAAAGATGTTGTAATGTCATGCTCTATTCATTAATTTAGGTAATATATAATTATTAATTAAAATATTTTAAAATTTAATAAAATAATAAATTAAAATTAAGTTAAATTAAATATATGGAAAATTGGTTAACCGAAATTAAAATTCTTTCACTTAAAAAATTCATCCAAAAAAATAAAAATAAAATATAAACTATATATAAGTATTATTAATAATATATTTAATAATGTATATAAATCTATAAAGTGAAAAGATTTCAATCTCCGAAAAAATAAAATAAATGTAAACTATATATAATATATTATTAATAATATTATATAAAATATATATTTAATAATATATATATCCCATTAGTTAGATTGTAGATATTTAAAAAAAATGGATGATGATGTATATAGATGTATTTAATTAGATTATTTAAAAATTTAAAACCAGAAAGCGAAATTAATTATGTAATTTCACTCTTGTTAATTAATTCTTATTCAAAATAAAGTCTACTTCCGAATAAAGATGGCAAGAATGACACTCCGGCTGAATCGGCCACAATCGCTGGACGCGTGACTTTCGGGATAGATTCGGGCGGAGATGTTTCCTTTCCGTTTGTTCGTTCCACTCACTACTACTGTTTGGGTCTCAAGTCAAGTCAACCCAACCCAACCCAACCCAACCTCAATGTTCATATAATCAGAACATCCTGCTCCAACCATAAATACATCAAACATTTCAATTCAATTACAAAGGTTGCATTCCATCCCTGCAATGTACATTTCTAATACTCCTTTTTGCTTCATGAGGGTTCAAGTTTTATCTGGCACATACATACTCACTGGTCTCGGTCTTCAATATAATTTCCATTCTCATGCAATTCTACACCAATTCTCCCGTTTAATTTGTTACATCTGAAATAAATTGTTTATGTGTGTATGGTGATAGATTTTGTCGACTGATTGAGCTGAGCTGCTGCTGCTCCTGCTTGTTGAGTGACGTAGTAGTGAGCTCCACAGATATAAATATGGCAACGGAACTGCAAGTCCCGAGATTCTTCAGTTGTCGTGGGGTTTCTTTTGAAATCAATAGGAACACCTCTACTCTTCTCCCACCTCCACTTCATACCGCAAATCCAAATGGAGGATCGGGGGCTCATGATTGCAACAGCATGGCAGATCCAGCTCCTCATCCTTCATACAACTGGCACCGCCTCGCAACACTTGCCTCTTCTGTGAACAATTTGTCTTCTTCAGCCAAAGTTGCCCCACATCCACTCGCGGCTGAATCTGCTGCCTCATCACTCCGCTTGTTTTCCGCAACCCATAGTCGTGCAAGCAGCCATTTCTGTGATCTAGATCTCGAAGACGAGGAGGCGGAATACCAAGACTTCCCTCCCTCTAGTGCCTGTCAACGTCATCATGACATAGAAGACCCACCGCCGGTGTTATCGTGTTGTTCCACTAACGTCTGGGTGGAAAACGGCGCGACCTCGGTTCACATTCCCAACGGAAGCAATCGCTGCAACGACGACTACAAGCAACAGCTGGCACTACCGCCGGCCAATAAAGTGTCCGCGGCAAAGTCCACGGAGTCGCGTTTCACTGTCTATAAGCGCCTCTTCGCTCTGTGTTTCGCACTCAACTTAGTTGGATTGATTGCGGCAGTTACTGGCTACTTCCCATACGCTAGAGAGAAAGCCGCTCTCTTCTCCATTGGGAACATTCTCGCCTCGGTGCTCTGCCGAAGCGAGGCTTTTCTTCGATGCATTTTCTGGCTCACAGTGAAGCTGCTAGGCAGGTGGTCATGGGTTCCACTACCGGTAAAGACAGCCGCTACATCGTTTCTCCAGTGCGTTGGAGGAGTTCACAGCGGATCCGGGGTTTCGTCCATATTGTGGCTCATTTACTCGTTGCTTCAAACACTTTCACACCGTGAGAGCAGTTCCAATGAGATTATAGGAGTTGCAATCGCAATTCTGGGACTCCTTGTCATAAGCTCACTCGCAGCATTTCCTCTCGTCCGTCACCTGCACCACAATGTCTTCGAACGATTTCACCGCTTCGCCGGGTGGGCTGCGCTTGCTTTGCTCTGGGGCTTCGTTATGCTCACTGCAAGCTACAATCCACTGGACAAATCCTATGACGTTCGCGGTTCGAGTCTCGTGGAGAAGCAGGAATTCTGGTTCACTCTAGTCATAACGTTGTCTATAATCTTCCCATGGTTGTTCGTGAGAAGAGTTCCGGTGAAAGTGTCGGCGCCTTCGAATCACGCAAGCCTAATCAAATTCCAAGGCGGAATAGAATCAGGCATCCTAGGCAGAATCAGCCGATCGCCTCTGTCGGAATGGCACGCGTTTGGGATTATATCCGACGGGAAGGAGGAGCATCTGATGTTGGCCGGCGCCGTTGGGGACTTCACCCGACGACTCATATCGGACCCTCCCACACACTTGTGGGTCCGTGGCCTTCGCTTCGCAGGGTTGCCTTACCTGATAAACATGTATAAAAGAGTGGTGGTTGTGGCAACGGGTTCGGGTATCTGCGTTTTCCTCTCCTTTATGCTGCAGCCTTGCCCTGCCGATGTATATGTCATTTGGGTGGCCAAAGGAATTGAAGAGAATTTCGGAGATGAGATTGTGAGAAAGATAAAGAGTTACCCTGCGGAGAAGATGATGATCCACGACACAGCCGTGTTTGGTCGGCCAAACGTTTCGGAGATGACAGTGGAGGCAGTGCGAAGGTGGGGAGGCGAAGTGGTGATCGTGACCAGCAATCCGAGCGGAAGCAGGGATGTGGTGAACGGATGCAAAGCTGCGGGCATTCCGGCCTTTGGCCCAATTTGGGACTCTTAGATGTTTGTATTGAGCGTTTGTTTCTTTTTGTTTTAAACTTGGTACCTCAGAATGTGCCTTTGTTCATGGCAAGTAGGAGGGAAGGAAGAAGAAAAGATTACGCTGATCTGTTTCCCTTGAGTCTTTGATACTCTATTAGCAATAGCTCGCTAAATCAAAATATAGGTAAGATGTACCAAGCTGAATCATGAGACGTAATAAGGACGATTAATACTAAACACTACCGAGCTCTCGAAGTATTTTCATCATGTATGGAATGCAAATGAACATTTTTGTTTACATTTATTGTTGTGGTTAGCCACCAATTTTACATAATCGACTGAGGTATCCGGGGTTTAAGTGCTTTGAGCTTTTTTAATGAGGACATGGAGGTGGACTTTTTTTGGTTACAAGCACATATTAAACCACTATCTCAAAGTGCCCCAATGTCTTTAGTCTAGGAAATGGTGAAAAGCTTTTTAGATTAGTTATGTGTGCATGGGTCATAAGACCATTTAGTATAATCTTTTTGGTTACAAGCACACATTAAACCACTACCTCAAAGTGCCCCATGTCTCCAGACTAGGAAAAATGGTGAAAAGCTCTTTAGGTTCCACCACTGGATCATAATCTTGTGACTTTTTCAAAGGACATGAGGTTTGTCTTTGATCCACTTATATGTGCATGGGTCATAAAACCACTTTTTGAATAAAGAGATGAAGGTGGGCATTGATTTACTTATGGGTACATGACTCATAAGACCTTTTCTAATAGTTATAGTCTATGTATTCTACTTTTTGGAAGCTTTACTGTCCAGGTCTAGAGATTTTTTGGAATCACAAGTTTGAGTTACAAACTCTTCATAACCTAGTACCCTAGGGGTGTCTCAAAGTGTTGAATCAATATATACAATCAAAAACTCATTTTAAATAATAAAAATTAGAATTGAGCCCAAAAAAATTGACAAGCTAAAAACTCCAAACTTAAATAGCTAGAAAATCTCTTTTTAATATACCCACCTTAAAACATCAATAATTTCATAACTAAATTATCATGAGAATTCAACTTTATTTAATAATAAATAACTTTTTATTTTTTACTCTTAAAGTATATTTCTTTTTACCAAAAATTTTTAAATTTCCAAAAAATTATTATTATTATATATAATTTATAAAAATCAAATAATTAATAAATATATAATATTATTATATATATGGCTTTCATTTCAGCAATATTTCAATTCCATCGTGGGATCATGAGAAAGGTTATATTATGGGATCATGAGAAAGGTTATATTATAGGCTAAATAATTATCCTTGTTTGTAATGTCACGAGTAATAATTGTGATTTTGATCATTTGAACGAAGTCAAATTCAAATGTTAAGTTTTAATTTTAATTTTTCCTCATTCCCAAGATAAAAAAAAAAAGTATTATATTTTTGCCTTTTCGAAGTGATGGTTCCTTAAAAGTCATCTCAGTATAAATTTCGTTATTAATACTTATGAATTTGTATAATATTTTTTGTTATTAATGTAGTTATGAATTCATAATAATTGATTGAATGTTGTATGGTGTCATCCAATAATATTGGGAATCTCAAAAAATAAAATATATTTTGATTCTTAAAGTGTAATTTAAGATATTTTGTTTAGCTCTGGAATTTGACGTTTTATAGGACGTATTACGTGCTCCAGACCTATTTGACGGGTATTGAAAAAATTTCCACGTCAATTTTGACATGTGTTATACACTTGTAACTTGTTAAAATGATATTTAATTTCAAATTTCAACTGTCAAAATTGATAATACCTCTACAAACCAACGGGATGCCTAGAATTATGAATGGACTAAATTGGTAAAGAAGAAAGTTTGTAATGCCTAAAATTATGAATGGACTAAACTGGTCTAGAAGAGAGTTCAAACTTAGTGGCGCACAATTTTGGTTTGGAAAGAGAAAGGCAAAGAGATATAATTAATTTTACGATGATTGAAGACTTTATCTATGGAATATTTATAGAACAAAATTACTAGTTAATATTTGGACATACTTTATTAAATATTTAAAATTAAATTTATATAAACCTCAGTATATCATTCATTTTTTATTATAAAATATATATCTATATATAATAGTTTTATTTTATAAAAAATATATGTAATTTTATTAATTAATTATTTTATATATAAATAGTTATAAAGTAAAATTAATTATTAATTTTTCTATATTGAATATCCAAATCACCACCCTTTGATGTCTACCTTTGCTTTCTATATGAGAGAAAAGATTATTTAACCTTCATGGACTCCTACAACATTGTTGTTGTGCTCCCTTATTGTTCTCCTATACACATTTTCTTTGTTTAAAGCAAAATTTTCAAAATTAGTCGGTCTATATCAGAGAAAAGATTATTTAACCTTCATGGACTCCTGCAACATTGTTGTTGTGCTAGAATTCACCCATAGAGGAGGAGCCGAAGATGAACCCTAATTGTGTCGCCGTCGCCGCCTCCTTGCCCTCGGCCACCGTCTGGCCTCTGCTCGGCCCTGCCGATGAAGGGGAAGCTCGATACAGTCAAGGAATGCTGGTCTATTTCTTCATTTCTGATACGCAGGTCCTCCAATATTCTTTGAAAGATCCCCTCCCTCTCATTTTTCTCGCCTTCGGCACTAGGGCAGCCAGATCTCAGACCTCTGTTGTTGCATCTCGTAACAGCCGCCCCCATCGGATTGCAGATGCATTGGTTAAGGACGAAAACGCGGAATTTGCTCTCGTTTCTCCTCAAACGGTGGCTGTTGAGAAGAAATTCTCTATGCTGGAAGGCTACTCATTTCTATCAGTACCTTCTTTGTCCCCCCAGAATAGTCGATACTCTGTTCTTGACCTTCATAATTTTTTAAGTTTCCTGGATCTACCTGGAGGAAACATATGGAAGCTCTTTTGGATGGAACGCAATGACAGATTCAGGGACCTTTGGACTTTCTCCTCTTCTCCTCACAAACCCCTACGACAAGTTCAGGAGGAGAAGGCCCTTCAAAGCTCCAGCCTCATCTCGTCTTGGATCTGCAAAGGAAAGCAGAACCTTGATCTTTCTATCGCATTCCAGATCCAGATTAGGCTCGTCTCTGGCAAAACTCTGCTACAATGGGTGGGCTCGTCGGATCTTGTGCAGGACCTCAAGCATGCTCTGCATCTCAAGTTGGGGATACCCTTTGCAGCTCAACGACTTCTCCACGAAGGTAAACAACTCGAGGATCATCTCCCCCTGTCTTTTTACAGCATTAAGAGAAATACATCCATTACTTTTACCCTTCGTTTGAGAGGGAGAGTTGTAGGACAGTCATCCTCAGCTAAAGCGTCTTCTTACAAAGACGTTGTCCATGCTCAAATGCCTAAGAAAACAACTCCACCATCTCAGGTTCCCAAGCCTTTTCTGGTGGACAAACTGGAGGAAACCCCCTCCATTGAAATCATGCATCCAACGCTGGATGAGCAAACCCAAAAGTTTGCAAATCACGCAATTATTTGTAGGTTCAATGGGCTATGGCCACGCACAGCAGACCTCTACCAATGGCTTCACTCTAACTGGACCAACAATTGAAAGGTGTTGTTATGCTCAAAGGGCTTCTTCATTATAGTGTTCGCTTTTGATGAGGATTACCAAAAAGTTTTAACTGTAGGCCCATGGTTCTGGGGCTCAGCAGGTTTATTCCTCACCCCTTGGTTCCTAGATTTCGATCCTGCTATAGCAATCATCACCAAGCTCCCTATCTGGGTCAGACTTCCAAATCTCCCGGCACACCTTTGGCATTTTGTTGTATTCTAAGGGATTGGCAACTCTCTAGGCCGCTTGCTAGACACATATGTCTCTAGAGGGGAAAAGGGCCTATACACCTTTGCCAGAATCTGTGTAGAAATAGATATGAGCAAAGGTCTCCCTGAACAGATCAATCTCAAAATTGGAGACTTCTATTGGACTCAGACCTTGGATTACGAGAACACAGCCTTTCGCTGCCGAAACTGCCATCACACAGGGCACCTTCAAAGTTCTTGTCCCACGATGGCTTCCCAAAAGAAGAAAGTCAACCCCAAGCAGAAATCTAAAAGTTGGAAGCCTCATGATCCTCCCCCCATGGATGACTTTGATTTCAGTTTAGATGAAGAGGAAGAGGAAGCGAAAGGAATGGAAGCAAAGCTGGCACAAGATCCGCCCTCGACTAATCCTAAGGATTTGTTTGTCCCACCAATCTCACAGAAAAGAAATCATGAATCCTCCACCTCGGACTCAGACAAGGAGTCCTCCCTGTCAGCACCGCTCAGCTTGCAAATCATGTCGATTCAGCAAAGTCCTCCTGATTGGGTCAAAGTTGGTAAAAAGAAAGGGAAAAAATGCCGAATAGTTGATTCGACACATGTTGGGTAGAATCCTCTATTCTGTTCTTGCTCCTCTGTTCTTCTTGTTTCTTCTCGCTCAGTTCAGCGCTCTTCTCTTCTTCTTTTAGGGGTCGAGGTGGATAGCCTATCCTTTCCGACAGCTTATGTTCTTGCCTCTCTTGGTTGTAACTTCTTATTGTACCATACGTCCTCTTAATAGAATTAGTTTTACTGAGAAAAAAAAAAAAAACATTGTTGTTGTGCTCTCCTATTGTTCTCCTATTTACCTTTCCTTTGTCTAAAGCAAATTTTTCACAATTAGCGTCTTCACCATAACCATTTTATTTAGCTTTTCACAAGGCTTCATGTTGAAATAAGCCTTGATTAGTTTAGCTAATTTAGGAAAAAGCAAAGTACTCTAGGAAGGAGATTAATGAATTTTGAAATGTAAAAAGTAGTTGAAAAAGAGTTTTTGATAAGGGGAGGTTGATATTCATAAATTTGCTTAAAACTTGGAGATTAAAACGTGGAGATTAATGAAGGTTGATTTGAAAAAGGTAGTTGAAAGACAGTTGTTTGATAAAGAGAGGTTGACACTTACAAATTTGCTTAAAACGTAAAATGAGAGGCATGAAAAATAAGGTTGAAATGCAAAAAGTCGTTGAAAGAGAATTTTTTGATAAAGAAAAGTCAACACTCACAAATTTGCTTAAAATGTAAAATGAAAGGCGTGAAAAATACTAAAATGTCATCAAATTTTCATTTGACAGGTAGAAAGCCTAATATCAGAAGATTTGTGTGTTTTTGTTTAGGTGTCACAAGTTTTGGGTGATCACTTCACCTATTTTTACATCTCTATTTTAGCTTTTTGTTCTTGAGGTTGGGTGAAGTGTTCACGCTAGTTACCTCAACAAAAGCATACTTCAAAAAAAGTTATCATTATATAATTATTTTTTAAATAGGTATGAGTATTGATTTGCATTAATTTTTCATCTGGTTGTGGCAAATACCCGAGGCAATTACATGATCAATCTGTTCATTAGTTTTTAAAATATAAAAATTGTTACTAACTACCCATACCCAAAATACATCATAGATCTCGTCTGCAAGGAGTACCCTTATTAACCTAGTAGTATATATCTGAAAAAATTGGAATAGAATCCAAATATATTTCAAGCCCATATCCAAACTACTTAGCAGGGTCTATATGCTGATTGAATTCGAAGTCCTGTGCTGGCTCCATTTCTGGATTGTCTAACTTTGCGACCTGGAGCTGAACGTTTTCCATTATGTTGCATAGTGTGTCCACCTCATCTTCCAAATACACAATTCTTTGTTGTTGAGGTTCAATGAGGTCCAGAGAGACACTCTAAGAGACACGTTGTTGATATACCATGACATGTATGTCATAAATTTCTTTGTTTAACTCTACATGCTCCTTCCTGCATCGGGTACATACTGATGAGGCAGAGGAGTCAAAATCCAAGTAACTTGGCTCCATTTGAGGGACACTTAGAAGTTGACAATAGGAATAGTACAAAGGGTCAATTGAAAGATTTGATTTGAATGGGAAATTTCCAAACTGCAGAGGGTGGTTTCCAAAGACCCGAAACCCCAAATAGAAAATTCTAACCTTGTTAAGACAATTAGGTCCCAAACACATTGTCCATGGGCCTTTGTTTGTGAGCCCCCACTATTTTCACTATAGAGAAATACACTTACAATTCGAACTGAATTGAGAAAACTTGAAACTTTTACCTCTGTAGCAGAAAAAGCAAGGCACTAATATATCCAACCGCAATGATGTTTTGGCCACGACTTGAGCTTTGCACAATAAGGGAAGCAGACTGCATGAAGCTTATCTCTGAGCATCCAAGAATTTCGTCTACTTGGCGCAACTCTGTTAACCCAAACAACCATCCAACAATTCCTCAATGAAATATTGTACCCAAGCTCTAGATGAACACAAACTATGAAAGCTTGAGTGGCTTCACCCCTCAATTTAACTGCTAGGTGACTAAATCCCACACAAGGGCCTTCAATTCTCCATAATTGCTTTCGACATCCTAAGGTGCCATCATCATCAATTATTCGAACTTAAATAGGAACGCAACAAAATGCAGATATAACCACAAATGTATATATGCATCAGAAATAACACTCCATTCCATTAATATCAAAGAATTGAAATATGATTACATATAGAATGGAAAAAAACTAGCTCGAGCGATGGTAGCTTATCCCTGAGAAGAGATGTGGCAACTACACGCATCTTAAGTATGTTACAATGAGGATCAAGGGCTTTTTCATTATTGAACAATAAGGGAAAACCCTAAACAACCAAAACCCTAACCCCAAGAGATGGAACACCAAGAGTTTGTGGGCCCTGTTGGTGTTAGTTGGGCAGCCAACTTCACGGGGTCGTAACTTGGTCATATTATCTTTGTTCATCATGTATGATACCTTGTTCGAAATATTTCTCTGAGTACTATAGGATTTTTCGTTGCTAGATACAAACCTAAAAAAAAAAACGTTGTTTAGGGGATCAAAATTGCTCCAGAAGTTCAGGACCCAAACAACTACTAAAAATAGTAAATGTTGTTATAAACAAGGAAACTAATGAAACCGACTGGAGGTATAGATGTGATCCAAATGGATCCGAGAATTCTCTCTAAGTCTCATTAACTCTTTAAAAATCATGCCAAAGATCAAAATCTTTTAAGAGATCAAAGGTAACGCAGAGGAAACACCCTTAGCAGGGCGGAGAAACACTATCAAGAGGCCCAAAACTCGTGAGAACTGAGAAAACAAAGTATCAACGATTTTAAGGCAACGTTTAGCCAGAGCCATTGGATCTGGCCGATCAACAGTCCAAATCCGATCAGCGAATCGCTATCGGCAGGGACTATCAACACTTTTCAGCGGAATCCACATGACAGCTACAATTACGATCAGTAGGGATCAATGAGGACCATCGATCAAGTGCACGGATCGACGACCCATAATAACGCGCACTATCACAATCGGCAAATGCAGAGGAGCGATTACAATCAACGGGGGTTATGGCCGATATGCGATATCGTGTCGGAACATGGAGCGGGGCCGATATCAATACATCATGTGACAACCAGATCCGATAGCATCATAAAGGAAATTTAATATAATTTCAAGTCTATAACAGAGCCATTTTTAATGTATTTTTGTGATTTTTGTTGTATTTCCAAAACAAAAAGGGACAGAGCCTTCCGATATGTGATAGCGACTTGTGGGCAGACCCGATAGGGGAATGGATCATATTTAAGGACTTTTAAAGTCCAAGATAATGAGTTTTGGCGAATTTCTCTATGAAAATACATTTTCACTATAAAATCATTTTTTCATTGTAAAAATAGAGCGCAGCCATTTCAGGAGTTTCAGAGGCCCAAGGCACTCTTCCGTTATAGAATGGGTGGCCACCTCCTCTCCATGCATTAATAAATGATGGTATAACATTGGCAGAGGGATTCAAAGCGTTCAAAGGCTGGGGAGACCGAGAGATAGGAACCAAAACGAACAGGTAGCAT
The DNA here is from genome assembly GCA_000404065.3 of Pinus taeda. Classification (NCBI taxonomy): domain Eukaryota; kingdom Viridiplantae; phylum Streptophyta; class Pinopsida; order Pinales; family Pinaceae; genus Pinus; species Pinus taeda. The sequence continues at coordinate 152,024 of APFE031213131.1, read as the reverse complement.
TGGCTTTAAAAGCCATAGAGAGAGAGCAAACAGAGAGGCAGTGTTGCAAGCAAGTGTGAGACAGAGTGAGGACAGAGATTGAGAGTTGTGAGGGAGTCTGTGTACTCAGAGGAAGCTTGAGGGATTCAAGTGAAGCTCTTGTAATTGCATATGTTGTGTGTGAGACTCAAACTGAGCTCACTATTGTAAAACCTCTATTTTAAGACTTAATAGAGAGGCCACCACTGAAGGTTGGACCAACAGATGTAGCCCAGGAGTATTGAGTGAACTCCTTATTAGATCTGTTGTGTTTTTATGTGTTTTTCTATTATAGTCTTTAATTGCTTAAAATTCTATGTATTTCACAATCTAATCGATCCATTGCACAAATAACATAGGCACATCTATGCATACGAGTTTGTAATACCTTATTAATTGTCTTAGATCTCATTATCAGATCAAGTGGTATAAGAGCTTTAGGTTGCTAAGGTTAGAAAATCTTGTGTTGGACTATTTGTGAATGCTAACTAGGTCAAAGCTTAAATTAGGAGAAGGAGAACTGGTTGAAACTAACCCAGAAATTGGTAGAGTCTATCCTAAGAGGAAAATGACAAAAGAAATTCCATTTGAATCAGACTCTTAGTTCATGGACAGTTTCATGACCATGAGAGCCATGGTAGAAGAAATGTATAGAGAATTTAAGAAAGGCCGAAGTGAAGAATCTTCAACTTCCAAACAAGACAAAGGAATAGAGGAATCTCTTATAGATGGCCATTCTGAAGGCAAAGGGAAAGGAAAAAAGGCTCCTCTATCCACACCTCCTAATAGCCCTGAACAAAAAAAAAAATACATCTTTGATTAAATTAGATGTTAAATTTGATTTGCCAATATATGATGGAGAGTTAAATGCAGAGAAGCTAGATAACTGGATTAGACAGATTGATGTGTATTGTAGGGTGCACAACATTGATTCAGACATAAGTAAAATTCAGCTGGCGAGCCTACACGTTGGAGGAACTGCCTTAGTATGGTGGGAAGGTAGGACACAAGCTAACTTGAAGAAGCATGGTAAAATTCTTTCTGTTTGGAGTGAATTTGTTTCTACAATTAAAAAACAATTATATCCACTAGCTTATATGTAGCAAGCTATGATGAGTTGGCAAACTCTTTGCCAATTACAAGGGCAAAGTGTACAAAGCTACACCCAAGAGTTTAGAAAAAGAGCTTTGATTTTAGGCATTTCTTTAGACTCACCTGAAACGTTGTTGAAGTATATAGGTGGTCTACATAGTTATTTGAGGCACACCATTCTCATGTTTAACCCTACTAGCATAGATGAGGTGTCTGTTCAAGCTACCCATCTAGAGGCTAGAGGCAAGATTGTGAACCCAGAAATTGGGGGATCATCAAAACCCGCTGCAAGCAAGAACAAGGAAAAGAGGAAGAAAAAATGGAAAGAGAGGAAGGCAAATGCTGTACAAAAAGCCAAACCTCCATGCACTCACTGCAAGAAGGATGTACATGACGATGAACATTGCTGGTCTTTGCATCTGGATCTGAAACCCAAGAAGAAGAAGGTTGTTGCTAATGTTCAGAGAGATTTGGGGTCAGACTCAGATGATGAAACAACCATCATAGCCACAGGTATACAAGGTAAAAATTCCGAAGCATCTATTAGTAATTATGCCCAAACTATTGATAGTGAAGAAAATGAGAGAAGAAGACATGAGCTTTTTCATATTAGAGTTATTTCCAAGCATCAAAAGATTGATATTTTATTTGATAATGGCTCACAAGTAAGCTTAATTTCTAAAGCAATTGTAAAGAAGCTGACATTACTAACCACACCTCACAAGAAGCCATATCCATTAGGTTGGTTATGTGATAAAGCAAAGCTACAAGTGACTAGACAATGTAAACTCAGGTTTTCCATTGGTTCAACATTTGTAGATGAGGTTGAGTTAGATGTAATTCCCATGGAATATATGTGGGATTGTTTTAGGAAGTCCTTACTTGTATGAGAGAAAAGCCATTTTATATAGAGCTGAAAATAAGTATCAACTTGTTAAAGATGGAATAGAATATACTGTAAGAGCTCACGAACTCAAGAATAATTATACTCTCATAAATTCAGGGCATATGAAAAGAATTGTAAATTCATGCAAGCAATTTTTACTAATGGTTGTAAAGGAAAAGAAACCTGATAAAACCAATGTATTTGAAGGTTGTGATGCTAAACAACAAGCTGATTTAGAAAAATTTGTTTCAGAATATGATATTTTATTTCAAGAACCTAAAGGTCTACCACCCAAAAGGGAAATTGTACATGATATTAATTTGCAGCAAGATGATCCATTGCCTAACGTCGGAATGTACAAGTTATTCGCTTTATAGAATGCAGAAATCAAGAAGCAGGTATAGGAGTTGCTCGAGAAAGGGTTCATAAGACCAATCACATCGCCATGTGGATCCCCAATAGTGTTGGTGAGAAAGAAGGATGGTTCGTGGAGGATGTACATTGATTACCGAGCACTGAATAAAATAAAGATCAAGAATCGTTATCCCCTACCTCGCATTGATGATCTATTGGATCAGTTGAAAGAGGTTGTTTACTTTTCCAATTTGGACCTACGTTGTGGTTACTATCAGGTCAGAGTAGCAGAGCAACATGCATGGAAGACTACTTTCAAAACAAAGCAAGGGCTTTATGAATGGCTAGTTATGCATTTTATTTTAACTAATGCTCTTGCCACTTTCATGAGAGTAATGAATTATGTACTCAAGCCTTTTATTGATGATTTTGTAATTGTATATCTAGATGACATTCTTGTATTCACTAAAACATGGGAAGAACATTTAAAGCATGTAAAGCAGACTCTAGATGTTTTGAAGCAAAAAAATCTCTATGTTAAATTATCAAAATGTGAATTTGGTAAAACATCTTTGAATTATTTGGGTCATATTGTAGGGGGTGGTGAACTGAAGATAGATCCCTCTAAGGCTGCAGCCATTGTAAACTAGCCTAAACCCAAGTCTGCTACAGAAGTTAGAAGCTTCCTAGGGGTAGCACAATATTGGAGAAAGTTTATTGCTAACTTTTCCTTAATTGCAACTCCCTTACATGCTTTGACATGATTGAACAACGTGTTTCAGTGGTGAGGCAAACAACAGAAAGCCTTCAACACCTTGAAAGAAAAGATTAGTACAACACCAGTACTAGCATTGCCAAATCTTCAACAACCATTTGAGATCGAAACAGATGCCAATGCTTATGCCATGGGAGCAGTGTTGATTCAACATGGTAAACCCATATGCTACCGTTCTGAGACTTTTAATTTTGCAGTAGTTAATTATCCTACATATGATAAAGAACTATATGCATTAATTCAGAGTGTGAAGAAACGAAAAAATTACTTAATGGGCAAAGAAACAATAATTCATATTGATCATCAGCCACTTCAGTACTTGCACTCACAAACTAAATTGCAACAATCAAGACACTATGGGTGGATGGTTTTCCTACAACAGTTTCACTTAGTCATCAGATATAAAAAGGGCATACACAATAAAGCTACAGATATGTTGTCTAGTCCAATCATAAATGCATCTACTATACTTAAGTATAACTCAGTAATGCATGAAAGCTACATTGAACAATATGCTCAAGATATAGATTTTAAAGATGTATATGCAGCTTTAAGATATATGAAAGCTACATTGAATAATGAGGGTCCACTCTTGCCCCTCTTCTCACAGTAAGTTTCCCACCAGTCCTTGATGTTGGAGGAAGATTTGAGGAGTGCAAAAGTAATATTTTCCTATTGGAAAAATCATAAATCAAAAAGTATCCTTCTAGCATATTTAACCATTTATCTGCGACATCCGCATCCATCTAACCTTCAAATATGGGGATGTTAAAGTTAACTTGTACTTTAAAGGGAGTGGAGCTTCTAAAGTGGCTGTTGGAAGAAGATGCATTGCCTTTCGGTAACCGCCAAAGAATCTGGGCAAATTTGTCCATCATCGCATTCCTATGTCACTTGAGGGCTTCTTCGAGCAATATTTTGAAAGGATCTCCTACTCCCTCATCTTTATTTTCTTCCTACATGGGAGGTCATCGAGGTTTGCAAGGTTGGGCTTACAAAGGTTCCACCAGTTCGAGTCGTAACACCTTATTCCCTGACCTCGATGGGGACATGCAAATAAAAATAGAGAAAGAGAATACCACTCTGATACTAGTGATGTAAACTTAAACAAGAACACAACAGAATACAAATATAACCATAAATGTAGAGATGGAGCAGAAATAACACTTCATTTCGTTCATATCAAAGAACTGAAATATGCTTGCATACAAAATGGAAATAATCTAGCTTCAGGTGATGGTAGCTTATCCTTGAGAAGAGATGTGGTGGCTACATGTCTCTGAACTATGCTACAATGAGGATAATGGGAATTTTTGTTATTGAAAAAAATGGGAAAACCCTAAACAACCAAAACCCTAATCTTAGGAGATGGAATGCCAAGAGTTTATGGGCCCCTTTGTGGTTAGTTGGGAAGCCAACTTCTCGGTGTCATAACTTGGTCATGTTATCTCCGTTTGGTGTGTACGTTACCTCATTTGAAAGATCTCTCTGAGTACTACATCATTTACTATATGCCCCTACTCATTCTCTTGCAGGTTACAGACCTAAAAACCATCGTTTAGGGGGTCAAAAATGCTTCGAAAGTTCAGGACCCGACCAATTATTAAAAATAATAAATGTTGCTATAAATAAGGAAAGTGATGAAACCGACTAGAGGTTTAGATGGAATAAGCAGGTGGCCACCAATATCCACCTGGATCAATCACTATAATAATTTAATTGACTCTTGCCACATCGCACAACTGTAGTCTAACTAGCCTGCAAATTTTCCCTGAAAATCATGGAAATTTCAACAAGATTTTGATAAAATCCAACAGGAATTTTTGTAAATCTAGGTTACAGCTGTCAAACTTCAATATTTTGGGTTCCCGATAATTTTTTTATGGTGATGAATCCATTTCCACAATAAAAAACATGATTCAAATACTGCTACTACAAGATTTTTTGAAAGATTTTTTTTTGGATTCCGACCACTTTTGGCCATTTGGTAAATTCCTCCTTGGTAGATGAAGCCCATCGCACATCGACTCAATCTCGCTCTGCAATTGAATTCCAATGATGGTCGAATTCCTCACAAGGGCCATTAGATCTTTCTGCAAGATTATGTCATGCCATGATACCATTGTCGTCATTGAGAAATTTGTATGGGCGCTTGTCGTATATTTCATTTTCTCAGATTTGTATGCAAGGTTGATCCTCACATCTACCATTAATGGAAGCACCCTGGAAGAGAGAGGTTCAAGGCTTGGAATATGAAATTGTATATGGGTAAGGTAGATTGAAATCAAAAGAATGTTTGGGAGGTACAACTACACGCTAACTGATCTGATATGCTACCACGATGGGATGGCAAGTGAACGGCCACAATGCTAATGATTTTAGGGAAGGGAGGTGGCATGACACCATAGTGCATGAAGGAGCGAAGGGGAAAATGAGAGGGTCCTGGTAAGGGAGCGAACACAAGAAAAAGGGAAGGGAGGGGATAGGAGTAGGACCATATAGATCATTTGCCACAAAAATATTAAGGGGGAAGGGAGGGCTAAAATAGGTTTGCATGAAAACCATGAACATCTTAAGGAATATAGGAAAAACCGCCAATTCCATTTATTTCGGTTTTTCCTTCTACTAATAGATAAGCCTTATTGGCAAGGAGATTTTCTTCCAAGTTCAAAGATTGAAGAATGTGGAAGGGCAAGAAGGATGAGAAGGCCTGATGAATGCTTTTTATTTTGCAAAACATTAATTTAGTCCATTATCTTTGGGAGGAAAGTCCATTTTTAAATATCGGATAATGATGAAGGATTCTCCAAGAATGGCTATATATTTGACTCCTCTTATGAGAGTTATTGTCAAACCCATGAGAAGCCCATATATTTCAACCGATTATTCGATTTTCTACCTAAACCCCATGAAAATTTATCTATAATTATTCCTTCAGAATTTATAAGAATCCCTCCACATCCTTCTACCCTTGGTGCATTTTGAAACCCCATTGAATTGAAGGACCCAAGATTGACCTCCATTCTGAAAATTCTTGCATAGATAGATACAAATTAGGCTTATGCTGCTTCATAATGGGGGAATGAAGCCTGTGTGAAGCCCAAGGAGTTATCCATTGTTGCTCTAATAGGTCCAAGGCTGGATTAAGGGAGGGAGGATTTGATTCAAAGCAGAATGAAAGAGCCTTCTAAGGAACAAATCTAACATTGATCAGTACATATTTGATTTGATTTTTTTTTTTGTTATGAAAAAACAAATTAATCAAATTAAAATGATTTATCATATTTGAAGAAAGAAAAATACTATGGATTTTTATTATTATCAAATTAAAATTATTACTAGAATTTTTTTTATAAATTTACTTTTATGTTCTAAAATCATTCAGAGAATGTTTTAGGAATACCATAATTTTTTTAAGCTAGAAGATTAAAAACATGGATAATGTGGTAAACATTTTTAAAATTAGATTAAGATAAATTTATTTCCATTTTTAATCTTTTCAGTGTCACAAACATAACATGGTCTTTCTTCGCAAAAGATTTTGAAAATTGACAAATGTCCATGAAATTTTACTCTTATTTGAATAATTTTTATTTTCTTTCTCACATTATATCATTAAAAAAAAAATACCTTACATTTTCTAAATTTGAGTTTCACCTCTTTATAATATCCTAATTCCTTTTTCCTTTTTAAACTCATTTCCCTTAAATTTTATTATGGATAACAAAAATTAAAATGTGTATATATATAATATTTTCTTCATTAGATAGAAAATATCATCAAAATAATTTTTGGGCTCAAATCATGTGATTATCTAGGCACGCAGGCCTGATAAACAATATTTGGCACTGACCACAACAAAAGGTGCGCAGGCCCATCGAAATCTCAAGGGAGCATAAACGAAAGAAAATAAATGATGCAAACCGTGATAATATAGCAAGACTACAAAATAAGCGAAGTGGGCCCCAAAACCATATCGAGAGGCCACTAAGGAAGTTATCCCCTTGAAACAACCACAATCGCAGGAGAGCCCAAGAAGAGACCTTGTAGTGATATCTGGCAAGAGAAGCAACAAAATGGGGAGAAAACTCCATCTCCTCAACTCCTCGAGGTGAAGAAACACAAAAAATATAGTGCCATACTTCGGCAACATAAATATGGACCCAGAGATGGTAAAACACCACAAACCAGGAACCCTGGCAAGGAAAATCTTCGTAGAGGCAAAAGGAAAAACTTATTTTCCTCTTCAAACTTTGAGGTAATAGTATTTAAAATTATAAATTGCTTTTAAATCATTTTTATCTTTATCTTTGATCAGAATTAAAGCACACAACAAAGATTTAATCAGAGATAACAGAAGTGGAAAGAACACATTACAGAAAAATAAATACACAATGGAGAACATAAATCACACTTCTATTATACACATGATTCTTCCTTGGCTTACATTGTTCAGGAAAGATTACAAATTTATAGATGAAGAAGGAAGATCTAGAATTTTATGCATGTGATTCAAATCACTACAAAGTCAAGGGTGGTTGGCATCGGTGGTATCTTTTGACATGGGAAGCGAGAGAAGATGGCTCACTACATCAAGGTCAGTTGCGTTGTCTTCAATTGGTTTCACATTTAATATTATCCCACTTGAATCCAAATGAAGAATCATGAATCAAGTCACACTCAGTCCTACCATGCCTCTACATAACTCATGTTTATTTCTTGGTAGAATCTTAGTGAGCATATCAACAGGGTTCCTATCTGTAGGGAACTTTTCCAAGGATAATTGTCCTTCCTCCAACACATGGCGGATCCAATGGTACCTTAAGTCAATGTGCTTGGTTTTTTAGTGAAATGTTGGGCTTTTTGCCAAGTGAATGACACTATGACTATCAAAATATAGAACATACTTTTCCTACTTTATTCCTATTTATCCTAGGAATCGTTGCATTCATAACATCTCTTTACAAGTCTCTGTTGTAGCTATGTATTCTACCTTTTTTGTAGAGAGAACTACTATTCTTTGTAGCCTTGACACCTAAGATATTGTTACCCCTGCAAATCTATACAAATAACTTGTAATGGACTTTCTGGTGTCCATATCTTCAACCATATCTACATCTGTAAATCCTTCAAGCATAGTCTCATTAAGACCAAAACATAAAAAATAATTACTAGTACCCTTGAGATACCTCAAAATCCACTTTACTACTTTCCAATGTCGTTTTCCTGGATTGGCAACAAACCTGCTCACTACTGCCATTAAATATGCAATGTCTAGTCATGTACATACCATGGCATAGATTAAGCTATAACAAATGTTGAAGCATAAGGAATCTTTCTCATTTCTTTGTTCTCCTTGTAATCTCTAGGACATAACTTGATACTCAGCTTGAAGTGGGTTGTAATGGGTGTACCAACTAGCCTGACATCCTTCATATTAAACCTGTCAAGCGCCTTCTTGTGACAACCAAAACCTTTTTTTTTTCCTGTCACGCATGATCCCTTTCCTCTTTCCTCCTTTTTTTTTTTTTATAGCTGTATTATTATATAAACTTTTATTTTTTAAAAACATCAAAATAATTCTTTAATTTCAAAGTCCATTACGTTTTCTTTTAATACTTCGAAGGAGGCGCCTTCTAAGAATCGCTACAACGTTTCAACTCAATACAAATACAAGGCTCAAAGCCTTTCCTCCCATACTCTCTAATGAGAATAAAGCTTTAAAACGATTTATATTAATATAGTTTTGTTTTAAATTTATATTATTAAAATTCTAAAAATTAATAAAAATTAACATAACTTTTAAATTTATGATTTCACTTGGGACAAACGTAATTGATTATTAGACATTGCTATGGTTTACATATTTCCATTTTCTTTTATGTCTTATTTCTTATTCTTAATTATTAAATAGCTTTTGTCATTAAATTATATAAAATTAATTTATTTTAAATAATTTTATCGATTTTTATTATCAATTTTCATATTAATAAGATATAATAATTTTTATTTAAAATATACCTATTTAAGATTTTGTATTTTAAAAATAATTATAACTTCTTATTACTCAAAATCAAAATCAAATTAAGGATGTATTTGAATGTGTTTTGTTTGGAACCATTAATTTTTTAGATAATTTTAATCCTTTAGAATTTTTTGCTACACTAAATTTATATTTATACTATATAATAATTCATAAGAAATCTTATATATTAAAAAAATCAAAATTTCAAATAGTTAAAATTTATATTATAAAAATTAAAAATAAATAAATAAAATATAAAATTAATTACACAAATAATGTAACGGATATCTAAAAAAAAAATAAAATCAAATACTTAATATCAATACTTATTTCAAATACTAATATTAACCAATACTTTTCATTGTAAAATTCTATATTAGATATTAGAAATTTTACATTAATCAATTTAATCCTATTGGTACTTCAATAATATTAAATAAATATAGATTGGTTTATTTTAATACATTTTTTATATTATACTATTTTCTTTTATGTGTTAAATGATACATTTGTCAATAATTATTTTTGTACTTAACGTGGATTTGATACATAACATTTAATAATAAAATATTTCAATGTCAATCAACATAAAATATTTCATTATCCACCTTAAAGAAAATAATCTCATATGAACTTTATATATATTTTTAAAATGAGAAAAAGTAAAAAAAAAGATCATTTCTTGTTAAATGATAGCTTAAATGAGATATTTCAATGTAGATCATGAATTAAATATCTCAGTGTCCACCTGAAATAAATATTTCAACATTTCAATGTAGATCATAAATTAAATACCACAATATCCACATTAAATAAATAGTTCAACATCTATAAATAAAAGAAAATAAAAGTAAAAAAGATTTTATTAAATACCAAAAGATATTTTTAATAGTTTAATATGAAGAAAACACATGTAATTCTATTTGTGATTAATATGAAGTTGACATATGACATTTAAAATAAAAAAGTCAAAAAGGCATGTTAATGACTATCATAAATAAAATATTTCAATATCTACCTTAAGTAAAATAAAGTTGTATTGACTTGATACATAAAAATGCACGGGCTTCACTGGGGGAGCAATACCATACAAAGTGTGTTTATTGTGGGATATATACTGAGGGGAAATGACATAATATATTGAGCATATAATAGGGGTAAAAGGTTTTTATATTGGCAAGTATAAAAAATGGAGCTTAAAGTTAATGAAAAAATATAAAAGGGTATAAAAAATATTAATGAAAAAAAAATACCTACAATATCTAGTGAAATTAGAAGTTTTTTAATTTGGGAATGTGTATTCACATCAGGGGGTTAAATAATGTGATTTTATTGTTTAGTATGCGCTCATGTCAATGATTCATTGAGTGCATAAAGGCCATTGAAACTAAAACATATCTCATTTATACATAATTACTTTTATGTCCAACTTGTAATTGACATGTAGCATTTAAAAGAGTATCAATTAAAATAATTTGAATGTTGACCATTAATAAAATATTTCAATGTCCATTTTGAGGAGAATAATTCCATAACATATTTATAAAGAGAAAGTAAAAACTTCTCATTATAGTCACATGTACTTCATACTTTTAATATTAGGGAAAAGTGTAATTCCTTCAATACTCAATAGGAACTTGATAAGTGACATTTAAAAAATATTAATTAAAATAAAACAATGTGGCCCATAAATAGAATATTTCAATGTCCATGTTAAATAGTTGTTTGTATATGTAGTAAACAATTGAATGTGAGGTGTGATAAAAATCGATAGTGCAAACTATCTTCACCTTTTATTAATCAAATATCATATTACATATATATAGGAGTATTGTCTCAAGATAAGAGAACTATATTGGACATACAATCTGTTGGTTGAGAGAATATCTCAACCACACACCAAACTAGGGAAACCACTCTTATACTATAGGAACAGACTCTTTACATAGAAAGTCACAACTGAGACAAGTAGGAATTAATATTCCAACACACCTCCTTAATGAGTACTTGTCTTGATATCAATTTGCAAAGTCTAGTTGTGGTCAAACATAAAAGAATATGTTGATGTCCATATAAAGGAGCAACCATCCACCAGAATGCATGGGTGTCAACTGCTACAACCACTAGTCTTGTAGGATTTCCTTCACATACATGGTTCTTTCAACCATTATAATTGCACACATGTACTTGTACCTGTAAATCCCCCTCCAATATCATCATGGGTTTTATCGGATTACTCGTAACCATGCTATGGGTTTTATCGGATCACCCTCAACCATGCCACCAAGGGCTCTCAGCCACCAAGGCTAAAAACAACCACCAAGGCTCAATTCAGCCATGAAGGCTCGACACAACCATGAAGGCTCTCTAGCTGCTCTCGGCCACAAATATGCCATTAAGGCACTTCGGCCAATTTGAGCTACAAACCTGCCACTAGGGCACTCCACCCACTAAGGCTCACCAAAGACCTGACTCAACTAGGCTGAGAGTTTTCTCGACTAACCCCAAACCACGCCAACAATAATCTCTATCCCACTTCACTCTTACATGTGGTTTTTGGCTTACCACAAACTGACGCTACAAATACAAAGTGGGTTTAGATTACCACGAACTGTATGGGGATACACATGCCTTACAAGGCTTACAACACAACTCCAACTTTTGGAGTTACCAGATACATACATTACAAATACCACTATAAAATATCCTAGACTTGCTTACTAATAAAATGTGTGACTCATAATACAACATAATATTGAGTCTATTCTACAAACACAAACAACCTTTCAAGGCCATTTGAATCCTTTGCCACTCATCTTGGATACACCATACCATTTATATGTTGGAGCACACCACTTCTTTCCCACTTGAATATCATAAGCTTTGTACTTTGAGTCTTTGACACCCTCATTTATAATTTTAGCATACTCTTCCTGGATCTCCATATTTTACCTGTCATCGTTAGAGTCGCAAATTCTAACAAAATGACTTCACATTGAGTTCGTGAATCTCATTATGTATACCAACTTCAAAGGCACATTCATTTTCACCCATACCTCGCACAAGGCTTATATTTCTGAAATGTAAAGGCTAATATAAAAATTATTAATCTAGATCAATGAAAGACTCCTTTACCAGCAATGCCAGACCACTCTTCTGCTCAACCTCCACACTGACACGTAGCTCATTACCTTCATGCACGTAGCACGCAGTCTCCATAGCTTCTCACTTAACAGAACGCGGAACCTTCCACCCGAACTCGGCTCCTCTTCCGCTTGGTCTCCACACCATTGCTGGAACTGCAGACCATGCTTCGCCACCTTCTTCTTCAATAGATTTGAGTGTTAAGGGACTGCCATACACATGCAGTTCCCTCATGTTCTGTAAATTTTAGAGTCCTCGAGGAATGATCCTGACGTTGGAGAAAACGACTAACCCCAACTTCTTCAACAGAGGAAGAGACCCATCCCTTACCAGAGGAAAACTCTCAACTCCATCGACTTCCTCCAACCAAAAAATTTCTAGGCGTGGAAAGGCACCTGCATCTCCAAAAGCATCGGGTAACTCTTTTAAAGATGAGGATTTAACTATATCCAACCTCCTAAGCCATTTAAGCTTCTCCAACCCTACAGACATCTCCTCCAGTTGGGGACAATCTTTTAGTATCAAACAATCTAATAGTTGGAAACCACATATCCACGATGAGATCTTGCCCAAAATGTTGGACTCCACAAAGAGACTGCTTAGCTTTACCATACCACCTCATGTCCTCTGGTAATTCCTTCATATGTGACATTCTCAGGGTGAGATTCCTCATCTCTGTCATGTCGCCCACTACGTCATCTGTAATTGGCTCCTTCAAGCACTCTAGCACCAACCATTTAAGGTGCTTCTGAGGGTGAAAATCCTGGAAGCGAGCACGAGCACAACCTCCCATCGGATCACGCAGAAGTTTTCTTGGACAATAACCTTGGACAATGATTGTTTGAAGAATTGTTCACGTTCACGAGTTGCTTGAGTCTCTTTTATTAGTTTCAATAGTGTGGTCATGCCGCGAATAGAATTCTGCCCATGCTTATTGTTCTCCTGTAAACAAATCACTATGTCGCATACAATGTTCTTGAATCCATAGTATTAGTTTTGAATAGCATGCATGCAAAAATTTCAATAAGAAAAACTTATGTATACATGCAAGACTAATATTTTGTCAAATCAACAAGTTATGGCAGAGTGCAGTAATCATATCACATGCAATCCCATAATTCATACATTCCCCCTTCCAATTGGAAAAGGAATTCCACGACCATAAAGCGTATGAGAGGTGTTGTGCTGATGGCAAGGCAAGGGAATGACCAATACAACAGTAAATGAAGCAGAGTACACATATCAATGATAGGACGGTGAGAGTTATGGTTATAATGAGAGCAGAGTGTGTAAAGATAGTTATGAATAAAAGACAGGATGCTTTGGATTGATGGTAAGTTATGTGAAAAAGAAAAAGAACAACAATATGCCAAAAAGATGCTTTGCTGACAGTATTCTAGTTGAAAATGATGCGATTGATCATAAAATAATTTCTCATGCATAAATGTTCAAAACAGGGAAAATTAAGGAAATAACTTCTCTGATAAAAAGAAAAAATAAGAAAAGGGTATTATAGTAATAATTGACGATAGATATAACTTAAATACCATAAGCAAAGCCTCTGCTACCAGCAGACGTCCATAGCCTCGGCAGGGTTGCTTTTTAATCCATACGAGCCAGGATCCTCAATTTATAAATGGAGAGTTCCAGTGTTGTTCTACAGAAGAGATTAGTGTGCTGGCGTGGTAACTAGATAACCACACTGCCATTCACTGGGATGTAACAAAAGTGATCAGGTCGGCTCGTGATGAGACCTCCTGTTCCAAGGATAAATTGGCTATCCAATGGATCATAAACCTAGTGTGGTGGCCATAATGGGAATGTCACTTTGTTACAGCCCTATGAACATGGTAGGCTGGCTCATAATGAGACCCCCTATCCTCCATCTGCGAACAAAATTTTGTTGTTATTATACATTTTTATGATAAACAGAGGGAGGCTCAGTAGCCCTTAAGAGCAGGGATGGTGGAAGAAGTTGAACATGTCAATAGAAAAAAATATACCCATAATCTCTTGTATTACAGACAGAGAATATTATAACTAGGAAGGGTGGAACCAACATGGTATTAAGATAATCAATCAGTATCATGTACAACAGAAAACAATGCAGTAAAGTAGTATACAAATAATTGTGTCCCTTTTGAAAAGATTCTATCATCAAGGAGCTATCCTGTTAAAGATCATAACGTGAATGATATTAACTTGCTTCAAAAGAATCCATAATTCTTGTCCTCATAAAAGTAGTGTACTTCATGCCATGAAAGGGAATCAGTAAAATGTGGTTGAGACAAATTAGGAATAATCCCACAAGGGTTGACAATTAATGTGAAGATAATTAGGAGTTAAAAAGACACCTTTTTATCGCTCGACATTTTGGTGCCGTTGCCGGGGACGACTTTTTATTTCAAGAGTGTACTCAGTCTGAGGCGGCTATTTACTCAAGAGTAATGTTTTACAGTATAGTGCTTAAAATCCAAAAGTAAATGAATGCTTGAAAAATAAGTCTAACTACAACAACATAAACTCAAATGCTCTGAAATCCAACTATTCACTCAGCAAACATCAATCGAGGATACAGTAGCAATAACTCATTCCTCTGGAGATTGATACAATTGAAATCAAACTAGAACAAGACAACCAATCTGAGAATGAGGAAGCAGTAACCAATGTTCTCTACAGTTGACAGCCCTGCTTTAAAACAATTAAAGGAAAATAGAAATTGAACTAAAGCTGCTATTGAAAGAAAACTCTTTTAAAAGCAAATTCTTGCAATTAACCAACAGAAATGAACAACAAAGTAAATGGACAACAAATTGTAATTAAAGGAATTGAATAACCAACAATCTATAATGAATATCAAAGTTTGAAATGAACAGCGAAGCTTTACATTTGAAATGAATAGCATAACAATATACGTTGAGAAGGATAATAATCTCTGCTATGATGGAAAAGAACAGCCACGCGATTCAATCTCAACTTGTGCGATAAAACAATTTCATAAAATATTATAATAGCTCGCTGCAAAAACATGAAACTGTAAGGCAATACGATTCAAAGAAATAAGAATTAAATCAAACCATCACACGACGGAAATTGAAAAGATATAATACACAGCAGCAGCGTAATCCACCAGAGGCTGGGCCCTTAGTCGCCAACGGATGCTACTGGGCTACTTCAGACGAGAATAATGAACAACAACTCCCAAATCATATATTAATCATCAAACTGTGAAATCATTACAATAGCTGAAGCTTTGAGAATCACAATGGTAATGCAACAATCCCTTTTTCCTCCTATCCTATCATGAATCCGTAATTATGAATCTCTAATTCAAATCATAATTCTGAATCTATCCCTGAATTCATCATTCCTGAATTTCCAATTCTGAATCCTCAATTCTCCGTCTTCTATCTCTGATCTCTGTTTTCATTTAAATAGAGAGAGATCAAAGAGCAGTTACAACAGAGATAATTACAACATGATTTCTATTACAAAATTGGATTGTTTCTAACCAATTGATCAACAAGAAAATATATTTCCATCTATCTTTCAACAAGAGCAAGGCAAATTTGGCTTTGCAACTGAGATTTGGGAAACAGCCACACAACAAATCTGAGAAAATTGTGCTCAAAGAACCCTGTGTTTCTGTCAATAGAAGCCTAATTTGGGCAAATAGTTCTTCAATAAAGTTAATTTGGTCAGTTCTGGACAAAACCCATGTTCCATATTTTCCAGATTCTTCTTCATTTGCCCAGAATCGCAACCGCAAAACTGTCACTTCTTATTCCAACGAATTTGTGAGTTGGAATATTTAATGATCAAATCTTCAATCTGGAAATTGTATTGGAGGTTAAAATGGTGAATAATGTTACAACCAATTTATTAAAACTATCATTGATAAAATCATGCATAATCATCAATTTATTAGAAATAAATGAGAATAAATAATATTCATCCATAAGAGCATAAATAATTATAAAATGGATTTATATAATAAATTATAATAAATGACATGATAAAGAAGAGTAAAAATGGATGAAATAAGTGTTTAAAAAGTGGTTGTAGTCACGGCCCAACACTTGGCTGACCCCAATCCATGCCAACAGTAATCTCTATCCCACTTCACTCTTACATGTGGTTTCTGGCTTACCACACATTGACGCTGCAAATACAAAGTGGTTTTTAGATTACCACAAACTGTATGGGGATACACATGCCTTACAAGGCTTACAACACAACTCCATCTTTTGGAGTTACTGGATACATACATTACAAATACCACTACAAAATATCCTAGACTTGCTTACTAATAAAATGTGTGACTCATAATACAACATAAGATTGAGTCTATTCTACAAACACAAGCAACCTTTCACGGCCATTTGAATTCTTTGCCACTAATCTTGGATACACCATACCATTTATGTGTTGGAGCACACCACTTCTTTCCCACTTGAATATCATAAGCTTTGTACTTTGAGTCTTTGACACCCTCATTTATAATTTTAGCATACTCTTCTTGGATCTCCATATTTTACCTGTCATTGTTAGAGTCACACATTCTAACAAAATGACTTCACATTGAGTTTGTGAATCTCAATATGTATACCAACTTCCAAGACACATTCATTTTCACCCATATCTCGAACAAGGCTTATATTTCTGAAACGTAAAGGCTAATAGAAAAATTATTAATCTAGATCATGAAAGACTCCTTTACCAACAATGCTAGACCACTCTTCTGCTTGGTCTCCACACTGACACATAGCTCATTGCCTTCATGCATGTAGCACACAGTCTCCATAGCTTCTCACTTAACAGAACGTAGAACCTTCTACTCGAACTGGGCTCCTCTTCCGCTTGGTCTCCACACCATTGCTTGAACCGCAGACCATGCTTCGCCACCTTCTTCTTCAATAGATTTGAGTATTAAGGGTCTGCCATACACATGCAGTTCCCTGATGTTTTGTAAATTTTCGAGTCCTGGAGGAATGATCCTGACGTTGGAGAAAATGACTAACCCCAACTTCTTCAACAGAGGCAGAGACCCATCCCTTACTAGAGGAAAACTCTCAACTCCATCGACTTCCTCCAATCAAAAACTTTCTAGGCATGGAAAGGAACCTACATCTCCAAAAGCATCGGGTAACTCTTTTAGAGATGAGGATTTAACTATATCCAGCCTCCTAAGCCATTTAAGCTTCTCCAACCCTTCAGGCATCACCTCTAGTTGGGGACAATCTCTTACTATCAAACAATCTAGCAGTTGGAAACCACATATCCACGATGGGAGCTTACCCAAAACGTTGGACTCCACAAAGACATTACTTAGCTTTACCATACCGCCTCATGTCCTCTGGTAATTCCTTCATATGTGACATCCTTAGGATGAGAGTCCTCATCTCTGTCATGTTGCCCACTATGTCATTTGTAATTGGCTCCTTCAAGCACTCTAGCGCCAACCATTTAAGGTGCTTCTGAGGGTGTAAATCCTGGAAGCGAGCATGAGCACAACCTCCCATCGGATCACGCAAAAGTGTTGCTTGTGGCAAGGCTTTTTACATCTTTCCATTTTCAGATATTATGGCGATGTCAACAGAGAGATCCCACAAGGCATGCACTTCAACTGTTGACAGAAACTCAGATCTAGATAGATCAAACTTGTCATGTTACATAAATCATAAGGAAACTCACTTAGCTAGTAGCATTCAGACAGATCCAGTATCTCGAGCTTCTTCAAACATGTTACTGAATCTGGCAGCTTCCCGATGGGGAGTGTCACTGGCTGTCACTTGCTCTCAAAGTAATAGGAGCAGCCATGGCGGGCATCACTGCACCATCAGATTGGTGGTTGACTCTGGATAAGACTATTGTGAAGGTCAGGGTTTTGGTGAGCACCATGGCATCGTTAATAGCAGCAAATCAGCCCATGCAGCTGGTCAATCCTCCAAGCCATAGGTTCACACAGCAGCTCCCACAAATGATGGCATGTTGCTGGTCAATGACCAATTGAGGATCAGCTGGCACATGAATGCACGAAAAGGCACAATCCTCACTTTCACTGCTTTGTAGGTTTAGGCAGATTCACAACTTAGCACATCACTATGGTAATTTTTCCTGTACACACAACACTCTTCACAACGCTAACACAAATCGCTATGATCAATGAGCCTCAACAACCACGCTCCTATTTGTAGTCATGCAGCAGCAATAAAGGATGGAAAACAAGCAAAGGAAAAAAAAAAACAAAACAATCATCAAACTTTTTATTTCCCTCAGCCCAAAGGGACCAAATCCTCCCTCACTCTGATACTATGTTAAAATTCCATAAAAGAATTTGTATATCATTAATAGTGTATTTATATATATATAACTTCTATTTTAAGTAAAACCTTAAAAAAACAAATTTTAATGGAAAAGATTTATTACATTTTTACACCATAGTTATAAAATATACTAATTATAAAGCAACTTATTATTTATTTTATATTATTTTAAATGAACATGAACATATAAAAAATTTTAATGAGTAACTTTTCCAAAACAATTCATGGTAAAGTATAACAGGTCATGAATATACCAAAATTTTATTTTTAATAAATATACAATGGTTAAAAATAGCATCAGATCATCTTTTTAATAAGTTTTTGGCGTTTGTTTTTTTCTCTTCTCCTATAAATCAAAATTCCACTGTGTAATTAATTGTTTTGAAAAGCCAATACTCTACATCATTTTAAAATTGGTGTAAACTAAGGACAAAGATCCCATTTAAAACAAATTAAGCACATTAAAAGTTTTCATTGTTTATAATAAGTTGAATAATGAGTAAATTTCAGTTATAAAAGTTGAATAATAAGAAATTTCAGTTATAAGATTATACCATTATTTATAGGATTAAGTTCACATATTATTTTATTAAAAATAAAGTTCATGATTATTATAGGGATATTAATTTTTTTATAATTAATATAGTTTAATATCATAGTTAAAAATATAAAATTATTTTTATTTTAAATTAAAAAAAATTCAAATTCTTATAATTTATTAGTGAAGCATTAAACCATAAATACATAAGACCATATAAATACATTATCCAATAGTGAACCTAAACGGCACCCATAATATAGGGCTCTAAGCCTAGCCGTGCATTTTCAGTGGAAACATGTCCATATCGCAATCACTGTTAATGCTTGTACCTTTGACAGTGATTGTTTGATCTTTTCACCCATGCATATTACCTTTGACAGTGATTGTTTGATCTTTCCACCCATGATATAGTTGTAGTGTATCAATTAAGCTTTTTTCTTTAAAAGTTATTTGACTAAAAATGGTCAAAATTCTATTTTAGAAAATTTTGATAGTAGTAAATTTATTTTTATCATCAACAATATGATTCAAATATTGTTTTTATAAAAATTTTGAATTTTTTGTCTGGATTCCAATTACTTTTAGCTATCGAGACAATTCCTCTGACTACTTTGATATCTACATTTTGAAATCTTATATAAATAAATAATGAATTAAAATTAATTTATAATTAATATAAATTTATTTTAAATAAAAATTTTAATATGTATTAAAAAAATATAATATAAGCTAAGCAAATCTAATTTCTTAACATGCTATAAATTCATATTATTTAAATATTTTATATAATTTATTATTAATTTTTTAATTTTTCCAAGAATTATCTGACTTTGAATACACAATGTGAAATCAACGACGATGACCAACTACAAGAGCCGCTGGTCTCCGCGATTTGTTGGTGAAGCGTAAAACAAAATTATTTGACATTAAATGCAGAATGTGAAATCAATGAGAAGGACCAGCTACAAGCCCCGTTGGTCTTGCGAACGGTTCGTCAAGCTTGAGTCAAATGAATTGGAGAAACGTTGGTTCTAGATATGCTCTGTTCTTATCATATCTTCCCTTTTTGAATCGATGGTACACTCCTTTGGTTCAGAGCCGAAGGAAAAAAGGTACTAGTTAGAGGGTTTTGCCTTTATACTTTTTATCAATTTTTCTCTTTTGGAATTTTAAGTTTAAGTTGAGTTGAGTTGCCTAATGTACAAGAATAATTATCTAAAGAGTTTGCTCGAAAATTTTCATGATGTTGAATTTATAAATATATTCGAAAACGCTTTTTAAACCATTAAAATTTATAATGACAAAAAAAATTATTGTAAAAAAAGTTAGTTATTTATTTATTTTTTAAGTAAGAATGGAGCTTTCTGTTAATCAAACAAGTACATTACATATATTACAGGGTAAACCAAAATTCCTTTCGTTTACCAAAAAATGGTCCACATAATCTATCAGAAGCATTATTAGCTTTAAATCTTTAAAACTCGGAACCATTCATACTATCAGAAAATATGGATTACACAGGAAATACACAAAAACCGTTGCGCAACCCATAAGGTCGGACTTCAGAAATATTACATCCGCAACCATAAAAAATTGCAAGTCCGCACTTCTGGTCCAACACCCTCCCACTGTGCTCACCGAACACCGATCTCCGATCAACCTGGAATCTGCCATCCAGCTCTTTCAATGATCCAATAGCTATCGTCGAATTGCTTAATCGCAAATCCAACTCCTCCTCCTTCCTCTAATCGTTGAACAACCACTTGCACGACCGAACCTCCACTATTGATCTACCCTTCGTGGATCCAACAGTCCACGCTGATTTCGGGTGAACAAGTAGCACGAGGGTTAACCGCCCGAAAAGCAGTTTCCTCTCTCCTCCTCGCTGCTACGTGTCACTTGAAGAGTGGAATCAGAGGCCTTCCTCGAAATATTGGTTACCACTTAGACCCCACCCAAAATACCACTCGTGGTTCAAGAAACCATTTCCTCACGAATTAACTTGCACGCTCTTCCACCAAGCGATGACCGTCGATCTCACCCACCGGACGGTTCTCGATCCTTCCTCCCTACGTCATTGATCTTCTGCTTATTGATGGATTTACGATTAAACCCCAGTTTCTCTGCCATACTCCTTTTAACACACAGACACTCATATATAACAATATTTCGTTAATCAATGTGTCGCCATCGATCCACACAGTGATCGATGGTCGATCAAACCTGCAACACTTCCAGAATCGGTCCTCACACCACTGCATCCTTGGTCTTTCTCCGTTGATCTCAACCTTCCACTCAAATCCAATGCAATACTAATGCCAATACAATCTTCAGACCACTGCCAAACAATAAGCAAACAGTTTAGGCTTCCCTAGCCCCCTTCTTGTCTCCTGATCCTCTTCGATCCATCTTGTCAATCCGTTGCTCCTTATCTTTGTCAACTTGACAGAGATAGTTCTCTAACAGTTTGCCTGGGGGTAAGAACTCCCAAACGTGTCGAGTGTCCCTTTCCTTATTAATCACTCCTTCATTCACCAAAAGATCAGCTAACATGTTAGCTTTTCTTTTCACATGGACAAACCTTACAGTTTTTAAGGTTTGCAGGTGGGTGTAGATTCGGTGAAAGTCCTACGATAGCCTCCATTGTTTCAACACTTTATCCGATGATGTACCATTGCATATTTTCTTGGCCGCTCTAATAATCAATTTTGAATCTGCTTCAATGATGACATTATGTGAATTTGAATCCACTAAGATTTCCAAGCATTGCTCTAGGGCCATGAGTTCCGCCAGGTTATTAGTGGCCTTCCCCAAGTGGCCATGAAAGCTCTTATTTATTTGACTCTCTTCATCTCTTATAACACCCCCAAAATCAGCTAACCCTAGGTTGCCCTTAGATGTTCAGTCTATATTGACCTTTAAGAAACCATGTGGAGGAGGCTTCCAAATATTTATATCTGCATTTATTTGGCTCACACCCTTGATTATGCCCTGTGGGCTTATAGACTGGAGACCCAAATGTAGTAGAATACTCGCATCTTGGGGCAGAGGAGGGTCCTTAGGAAGTGTCCTCAACAATCTTTTGACTGTGTCTTTGAGCTACTTTAAAATTTGGTCAATTATGTGTTGGGGCTTGCTTGCTTTGTTCTTGAAGATCTGACTATTGCGCTCTTTCCAAACATTCCAGATGACAAAGACTAGAACCAGAGTCCAGGATTTATTAATGATTTCATTCCTTGAGAAGTTTTTCCTCCAATTCTTCAAAGTGTTGGAGATGCTGAGTCTGTCCCTATCAGTGTACCTAAAGATTGAGGCCACCCATTCCCACATGATGGAGGTGAAAGGGCAGAGGTTTAGAAGGTGATCCATCATCTCCTCTTGTGAGCCATAAAGGTAGCATTTGGATGGTCTAGTGAAGCCTTTTTTCAGGAGATTCTCCCAAGTTAAGATTTTCCTTTGATGAACTAGCCAAATAAATAACTTTATTTTCATCCAGTGGGGGCTCTGCCAAAGATTCTTCCAAACTTGATAAGGGTTTAGATAGTTAAATCCTGTTACTACCTGTTTAGCTTCTTTGAGGTTAAAGTTTCCTTCGGTGTTCTTTCCCCATCTTAGTTGGTCAGGAAAGGAGGATACCATAATCCTCCTATGCTCTAGATCCTGAGTAAGAGAGTCTGCCTGGGCCTTCAGAGGACTCTCTTCACTGTGGCTTAGATCCTTCCAAGTTATCCATTTTCCATTGTTCCTTTCCTGGTCCCAGAAGTCTTTTACCATAAGTAGACCTTTGTTGTCTGTGTCATTCTTGAGAGCTACTAATTCATCCTTATACAAGTTGGGTTCCTGTTGCTAGTTGTCCTCCCAAAATCTTGCTAGGTTCCCAGCTCGAATTTCCCAGAAACTATGTTGCTGAACAATACTTATATTTTCCCAGGCAAGGTTCCAAATGTGGGAGCCCTTAATATGCCTTGACATTCTAATATGATCCTTCTCCTGCCAATTCTTGGCATGTTTTTGTTTCCAAAGCTTAGCCCAGGGAGTTGCTGATTCTTTGATCCACCTCCACCAGAGCTTAACTCCTGAAACTCTGTTGATGGTTTCAGGATCATGAAGCCCCAAGCCACCATGGCTCTTGGGTTTAAAAATCTCGTCCCAGGCTACTAAAGCCCGTTTTTTTTTTTCTCTTCTCCTCTACCCCATAAAAAGTATCTTTATATGCTCTTGATATGTTTCTTAATTCCTTTAGGAGCAGGAAGAGTTGAGAACATGAACATGGGAATGTCTTGCAGGACAACTTGTGTGAGCACAAGGCGCCTCGCCAAATTTAAAGACCTGCATGTCCATTTTCTAATCTTGTCCTAAAGTTTATTTATAATTGGCTCCCACACTTCCTTGCTGAGAGGCTTATCTGTGAGATGTATGCCCAGATACTTGGAAGGTAGCTAGTCCCTTTGAAACCGAAGAATTTTGGTGATATTTTTTTGAATAGCAATGTTAGCGTTAAAGAAAAAAAACTTTTGATTTGTTGAGGTTTACTTCTATGCCAGCAGCAATAGAAAAGTCATTCAAAATATGTTTAATCGTTCTGGCTTCCCTGACTGTGGGTATTCCCTGCAGCATTGTGTCATCCACAAATTATTGATGAGTGTTTGCCGCTCCATCCATGGTGAGTTTCATGCCCTGGATTCTTCCTTCAACATTTTCCATTTTAATCTCTCTGCCTAGCCCTTCCATCATGAGAACAAAGAGGAAGGGTGAGAGAGGATCCCCTTGTATGAGACCTCTGGAGGGTGTGAAGAGTCTTGAAGGAGCACCATTAAGCAGGATGGAGAAACTAGTCGTGGTAACTAGTGCTATAACCCATCTTATCCAATTTTGGTTGAAGCCATAGGCTCTTAGAACTGCCCTTATATAAGACCAACTTAGCTTGTCATAAGCTTTTGCTAGGTCCACTTGAATGATCATACTAGCTTGTTTGTTGCTTTTGAGAGTGTACCACCTCATGAGCTTGGATGATATTATTGAGGATTTGTCTTCCTTCCACATAGCCTATTTGCTCCTCAGAGATGAGAGCTAGTAAAAGGGGCTTGAGTCTATTGGCGATCACCTTGGAAATGATTTTATACACCACATTACATAAATCTATGGGTCTGAAGCCATCCGGAGTCATGGCTTTTTCCTGTTTTGGGATCAAAGCTATGAAGGAAGCATTAAAAGCCTTCAGAACCTTTTTGGATCTTCTTGAGTCTTCCACCACCTCAAGGATATCCTATTTGTTTGTTTTCCAACATGCATTGAAGAAGTCTACATTGAACCCATCTAGGCCTGGAGCTTTTCCATTTTTCATTCATTGATCACTTCATTGACCTCTTCTTCCGACACCGGCTTGTTAAGATTGTGGTTGTCTTCTCTGGTAACCAAGTGAGGGATATACTGAGTGAAATGGTTGATGAACCTAGATCTATCCTCCAGAGGCTCCTTTGCAATACTGAGGAAATGTTGTACAAGGAGAGATTCCATGTCTTTGTGAGAGATGATTTCCCTCCCTTGAGAGTCTTTGAGCTTTGTGATTCTATTGTGTGCCCTTTAACTTTATTTTTCAAAACTTTATTTTTCTTCCTTATAACATTCTCATCATTAACTAGAACAAATTTATTCTTGGGAATTGTTACTTTTGGTCTTTTACGACTCTTCTCAGTTCGAATGTCATCCTCAGCAATGACAACATATTCTTCACTGCCAGTTTCAACTTTCTCATCTTCAAAAGTAATTTGTCTACCTTTGCTAGATTTATCCACTAGAGGTTTTTTTTTGTTTTTGTTTTTTTTTGTGATCCCTTGGATGTAGTTTTGTAGCATCATGAATTACTACATTTTGCTTGTTTGCCATATCTTCTTCTAACACTGAGTAGAAACTGCTGACAACTTTCATAATATCATGCTCTATGAAATGAATGCCTCCTAACCTAATTGAACAACTTTCAACAAAATTCTGCCAAACAAAATATCATATGTCAATAAAAGCAAAGTTATAAAAATACAGTGAGACAATTACAAGAACACAAAATACAAGTATAAATAGAACTTCCTTCACTTATTGCTCAAAAGCCTAGAGAAAATGGCTAGAAGTGTACAAGATGGAAGGGAAGACCAGGTCAATACACAGTTATACCATCACGGCTTGATCAAGATCTTGGTCCTAAAACAGTTGGAGAGCAAAGGTATGTCATGGGAAGAGCCATTGAAATAACTGCATGAAGAGTCAGCCGAGGAAAAGAAGATAGAGGCCCCTGCTAGTACAAGCAAGGGCCTAAACAGAAGTGAAAAGGGAAGTCCTTCTTGCACTAGTGCGAAAAGGAAGCGGTTAGAGAAATCAACAGAAGAGAAGACCTCATCTTCCACTAAGGAAACAACTAGTGCACCCACTGGAGAAACCCCTTCTCCACAGGCACGCGCCTCTGAATGTGACAATTTATCAGTCCTTGCAGACGCGGCGAATATTGCACAAGTCGAGGACGATACTCCGCTGGCAGATTTTATCAAAGGGTCCCATAAGAAGAGTAAAATCTCTAGTGTAGGTAAAGAACCACAACCCCCACAGGGTATGGAACCCCATCCTGCACCAGTATAGGAGGAAGCACCAGCCCAAGAAGAAGAATAGAAGGTAGAAGGAGAAGCTGAAGAAAAAGAAGATGTGGGAGAAGAAGAGACAGGAGAGAAGGAACCAGGCAACGAAGAGCCCGAAAAAGAAGAGATAGAACCCACAAAGGAAGAAGAACCAGAAGAAGAGGAACTGGAGGAAGAAGAACTAGAGGAAGAAGAAGAGGCGGAAGAACCTGAAAAAGAAAAAGCAAAACCAGAAGAAGAACAGAAGGAAGGAGACCTGGAAAAAGAGGGACCGTAGGAAGAAGAATTGCCTGATATGACCATGGCAGATATGGAAGTCCCTAAAAAGGTGACAACCCCTGCTGAGATAGAGGGAGGAAAAGAATTGATGATTCCTGCTACTCGAATAGCTGAGTTAGAGCTTGAAGTGCAAAACTTGGAGCAACTTGTGACCAAAGCACATGAGGAGAAAGAACAAAGTAGGGAAGAATTAATGGCAGAGTTCAAACAAAAGAAAAGCGAGGTCAGAGTTTGGAAATACCGGGCTGGATGTTGTTTTAGGTGGTTGAAAAAGGTAGCAAAGAAGTTAAGGCACTTCAAGAAGAAGAAGGCCAAAACAGTGCAGCCTGAGGACAATGTGCCAGGATAGAATTGAGTTGGAATGCTCATAATTTTGAAGTTTTTAGTAGAGGTAAAGAGTTGTGTGAGGACACACAATAGTTTAGGGATGGGAGGATGTTATTCCCCTATTTTGCATCCTTTTTTACCATCTTTCCCTTCCAAAATCATAACCATTTACCCTTGTTTTACTTACCTTATGCACCCTCATCTTGCACTAGTGCGAGAACGATGACACATTTTGCATTAACTTCATATTTTACATTTTTCAATTTAGCTTAGCATTTATTAACTATTTACTACCTGATTTCCTGCTTAAAATTACTTTTGTAACTTATCATTACCTCCTATGCTATTTAATAGTTAAATGCTCACCTTAACCACTGATTTTAAGTGCAGATTAGATCTCGCACCAGTGCCAATGTCGCGAATCCTGGCAGCAAATCCAGATCTCTTAGATTTCCGCCCAATTTTGCACTACCTTAGCCACGAACAGCAAAACATATATGAAGGCAGACAAGTCCCAGTTATAACAGCAAGTCAATCTCGAGTAGCTGAGATTGGACTAGGTGGAACGAACAACTGGAGATAGCCACATCCTGTTATGTTAAAATGCCTAATTGTGGAGGTCGAGAGCTTATTTTGCAATCGGTTATGTGATCTGGTGTAACGAAAGTTTATTCTACAATCAACTATGTAACGAGTTAAATGATCCTTTTTGCCTTCAGCCAAGGATCTTTATAAGAAGAAATGTAAATAGGATGAGATGCTAAGTGTTGATAGAATTGTATAGAATAGAGAGTAGAATCAGGAAGGCGGTAACAAGCCTGTCTTTTGTTATCGCCCAAATCTAGATTGGATATGTAATCACGCATGTACTTGCTTTGATGATTTAATAAGAAGAGTTTTGCCTTACGCTTCATGAATTTTATTCTTTATGTTTAACAGTCGATGAATCAATTTAGTAATGAGTAGCGTTTCCATTTGAAAGGGAAATGCACTGGTTGGCTAGGGCCCAACCAACCCAACACATTTTCCCTCTTTTTTGATCTTGTAGTTTATGTTTTTGAACTGCCAAGTGTGATTTACTTTACAGCATTTAAATTCTTGTCTGATTGAAGGC
The DNA here is from genome assembly GCA_000404065.3 of Pinus taeda. Taxonomy (NCBI): domain Eukaryota; kingdom Viridiplantae; phylum Streptophyta; class Pinopsida; order Pinales; family Pinaceae; genus Pinus; species Pinus taeda. Next base: position 124,520 of record APFE031213131.1, on the reverse strand, counting down.
AGATCTGCAGCTTGAAGTAGTTAAATTTCCTTTTCTGCATCTAATTTTGAGTTGGTTTTTCTCGCCTGGTTCGAGCAGGAGAAATTACCTGCACTAGTGCATGTTGGTGTGCTATTCACTTTCTGCACGATTGGTTTGGCTTTCCTGCCTGGTTCGAGTAGGAGAAATTACCTGCACCAGTGCACGTTGGTGTGCTATTCACTTTCTGCACGATTGGTTTGGTTCTCCCCACTTGGTTCGAGTAGGAAAAATTACCTACACCAATGCACGTTGGTGTGCTATTCACTTTTTGCATGATTGGTTTGGTTCTCCCCACCTGGTTCAAGCAAGAGAAATTACCTGCACCAGTGCACGTTGGTGTGCTATTCACTTCTGCATGTTTGGGTTGGTTTCAACCTAGTCCAAGCAGGAGAACTGTTCTTGCACCAGTGTTAGATCCTCTTTAGTTTACTTCTAACAACTTTCTTACTTTCGTTAAAATTTCACAACAGGATAAATTGAAAAAAGATTGTTTCTTCACTTCTGCAGATATTCATCTTTTTGATATGCAATCTGGTTTCATAACACTTGCAGTAATTAAGCATTGATTTCAATAATTAGAAAGTTAAAGTGTAAGAAGCTCTGATTGAGTACAAGAACCAATTTATTGGTACTAGATCTGAGTGCTTTGGACTTGGGAAAGTTCAAAGCCCTTGCACGAAGAAAAGCACTTTTAGTACAAGACATTACTTCACACCTTCTGTATAAATTGTTTTTCCTGCACTAGTGCAAGATCGATTCATACGAGAAGGACATCGTTACATAAGAAGGTTTGAAGGGGCCCATCTGTTGAAGACTGCTAAGGTGTCTTTACTAAAGAAAACCATTCTCAGTAGTTAATCAATAGTCAGCTAGAGTAATTGCTTCCTCTTATTTCTGAATCTCTTTTGCAAGGACTTTTCTTCTTGTTCCAACCTTGGATTATTTTGATGGTTCGAGTTGCCTTTTCCCTCTACAGTTTGATTCTGCAATTTTTCCTTTAAAAGAAAGTAGGAGTTGATATTAGAAATATTCATACCATCTCTGGAATTGCCCGTGCTTCATCTCTAAGTTTATGAATCCCCCGGGTTGACAATTTAAGTGTTGATGAGTTTACTTAAGTGTAATTCCTGCACCCAACAACTCTAAGAGGATACAATAATATGTTGAATAAAGGTATTTTTCCACAAATTTGTATTCATAGTGCATTGGTTAAGGAGCTTTGTAAAGATGAAAAGTTTTAGGCTATTGGTAATAAAATTTCTAGAAAGGAATTTTATCATTGAGGATGGACCAAAAAATAAAGATATTTAATAGGGTAAATGACATCAAGGTTTTGTTCTTAAACTTACATACCATGAAATAAATTCTGGTGCTTGGTGAAAACAAATATCTAGAGTGAATTTTCTAAGGTGATTCATACATAATCATGTTTGACAATTGAAGACCCTTTGTTTTCTCTTGGGTTCATTTTATCAACTAAAGTTTAGAAAAGGGAGTTTTCACATGTCAAACTCCAACTTTCTTATCATAAAGGTTGTAAACTATTCCAAACTAGAGTCTAAGTAGAGATGAATCATAAGAATCAACTCTCTCGCACTTGGACAATGTTGGTATGAAAATATCAATTGCAATGTTTTTGTGATTGCAAGGTGAAATAATTTTCCATAGAAAATTTTAGGAATTTTAATGGGCAAGAATATCATATGTTGAAAGAATGAAATATGGATTGAACTACGGTGATGCTATGTTAAAAATATTTGATTTGAATGTTCTTCAAGGATACTAACATGGATCAGTAGTACAAGCTTGGGGGAAGCTGCCCTTCTAGGGGGAGAAGCTCACAAGTCATATGAAGAAGTTTCATACAAAGGGAGCACCCCATTTTCCATTGATGTCCAAGGGGGAGAGAGAGAGAGGAAGCATGAAGATAGGGGGAGTTATGATAGGAGTGTTTCCATCAATGACATATGGGGGAGATTGTTGGACAATGTTTTTCATTGATGTCAAAATAATAGGTAAGATTGATGGAATTTATGGCATGATATCATTGCAATTCTATGTCTAATATTGTGAGCAACCCAATGAGGTATTATAGGCATGAAAATACAACATAAAGTTTCTATTTGAAATTGAATACATGTGCTTCGTTGATTATAATATACACCTGAATTGTTTATGAACAATTGGCTAAGAAATCCCACGTCATGATGGAACAAGTAGAAGATTCAAATTTTGAGAACAAATTAACATTCAAACATACATGTCTAAGACATGATTGACCTTCCCCAAGATTGTCATGGTTTTTTTTCAAATTAAAAACATCATTTATGTATTGGTTATCTCCATCATGACATGCCAAGTTAGCCTACATAAAGAAAAAGTTGGTCCGCTCCCAATAAACATCTCAGCTTGTATGGTTCACAGGGGTTTCACTCAATGAACATCTAACATATCACATGTGTTCATGGAATATTAAACAATACCCTTAATTTGACTACGTATTGCAAAATACCTCTAAAATCACATTATCTAACCCCCTAAAAATATGAACCCAATATACCTTCCCAATTTCAAAAACCCCTACTTTCACTAGATATTGTAGGTATCCATCTTTTCATTAACATTTTTTATACCCCTTTATATTTTTCTTTAACTTTGATCTCCACTTTTTATACCTGGCAATATAAAAATCCTTTATGCCCTATATATCCCCCAATATATTATGTCATTTTTTCCTTAATATATATCCCCCAATATGAACCCATGTGGTATGGTATTTCTCCGCCACTGAAGCCCTCGTGGTATGGTTGAACTTGTATAAATAAGAGGCACTTCCTCTCCATTTGTCCCATCAACTTGGTTGAGCAAGGAAGAAGAAGGAATTTTTATAAGGAGAAAGTACAATATGGTTCATACCTCATAAACCTTGGAACAAATTAAAGAAGCATAGTGATCCATGAGGATCTTGTTAGTCCAGCATGAGCAGAATCTTCAGTGGTTCAACATAGAAGTTCTCTTCAAATGATCATGGTCAATGAGGTCTTGAGCTTTATCAACTTTGCCAATGTTAGTTGTTAGCATTTAGTCCAGTATATTCAGCTTTGACAATGATGTTTATGGTTTAGGTTGTCCGGTGTTGATTTTCAGTTTTGCCAGTATTATCAATGGTTGATGTGGTCTTCATGGTTGTTATGGTATTCTTATGGTTCCTCTGACATGTTGATGGTTTCTGGTTTTACAACATTGTAATAAACCTATTCTAAATGTTGATTCCTAAACCTAAACCCTAGAACCTATGTCTAAAGATCTAAGACCTAACACCTAAGACATTGTGGTACAAACCTAACACATTAACCCTAACACTTTAATCTAAGTCCTAGAACCTAAAAACTATGCATTCCAAATCAAATGCATTAACCCTAACCTACAAAAACCCATTCGGTCCACATTATATTACCAATATGTAATAAACATTAAAACATTACAAAATGTATTACATTACCCCTAACTGCTGGCCTAAACCATGCGGGGAACTAACCGTAGCGGGCCATGTGAGCAGATAGGGTAACCATCGGGGTAACCATAACCACATTAGAAATAGCGCCAAAAACATAACTACATCGGCATATACATGTGAGCAGTAATGGTGGTAGACTGTCGGTGGTTACAAATAACTGCAACACTGGAATCGTCGGAGCCCTAACTGCGAGTGTGTGAACACACAACAATAGATCGCACAATTAGTGGGGTAGTCACTGAAACCGCCAAAGCCCAAACCATGGGGATTATACATCTATTCACATGTGCTGTCAGCACTCCTCCGCCCGGTTTGCTGGCCGCTAACAATTTTCAGGTTATTATAGGGTTGCAGGTGGGTTTTTGTTCAGAAATTTGATATTTTAATACACCTAAGGTTCCAAATGTCATTAAGTGACATAAAAATCTTTCAACAAACCCTAAACCAACCCTAAATTCAGCTCGTTCATTCCTAAACTCAGCCTAAGGAGGTTAGAGTGCATTTGCAGGGCTATAAAGACAATTTGGATCGTTGAAGTGAAGGAGAGTGGTTTTGAGTTTTGTATGCAGATTCTAGAGGATATAGGTTGTTTTGTTTCAGTGTAACAGGAGCATCCGAAGTCAGAATTGGGAACCGTTATAGGGTTTGGAAAGCTAATTCAGAGAGAATTCCTGTGACAGTGACCAGAAGTGCCTACATGCACATTCAGTCTAGTTAATTTTTTGTGTAATCGACCTCCTTGGATTCAATCCTAATAAAGCGGTCGCCCATCTTGAAAGCAAACCCAGAGACATAGTCCATCAGGGACAAACTCCATAATCAATATTGTTGTCTAGTATAGCTGCTTTTTTGTTGCTTTTCTCTTCTGTTTGCATCTTTCTTATGTTTCAATTCTGTCGTCAATTCATTCCTTTTCAACCAGTTCTTACAGTTAAAGCACTTTAAGTTAACATTCAATTTGTTGATGGCATTAATCAATTCTATTTCAGTTTAACATATGATCATTTCAGATCATATACTTTGGTATTAGATTAGGTTGTGTTTGTAGAATTTTTCCAGTGAATGTTAACCAGGTCAAAGTCGCAACGTGGAGAAGGAACCCTCGAGGATATTGATCCAGAGATTAGAAAGCGAAGAGTCGCTCATAAGTCAACTGTGACAGGATCTGATGCAAGTGAAAATCGTGAAAGTAAGATGAGTGAGGAACAATTTCAGCAAGAATTCTTGAGTATGTAGCAACTGTTGGGAGAACTTTACGAAGATAAGAAGGTGAGAGATGCAACTTCTTCTTCAAAGACATCAAAGAAGGACAAAGTTAAAGGCAAGGTTGACAAACCTCCTTCACCTCCGCCATCTCCATCATTGATCTGAATGGAAAATGGCATCAACCCATGGTATTCATCCACCCATGGAATTTACCCATGGTATTGTAAGTGGCATCCACCCATGGTAGTTATCCACCCATGGTATTGTAAGTGACATCCACCCATGGTATTTTCCCATGGTATTGTGACATCCACCCATGGTATTTTCCCATGGTATTGTGACATCCACCCATGGTATTCATTCACTCATGGAATTAACCTGTGGTATTATGAGATCCACATATGGTATTCACTCACCCATGGAATTGACCCATGGTATTGTGACATCCACCCATGGTATTCATTCACCCATGGAATTCACCCGTGGTATTATGACATCCACCCATGGTATTCATTCACCCATGGAATTGACCCGTGGTATTGTAACTGAAAAATATTATAAGTAACAAGTCACATTTTGTAAAAGGACAGATTGTCCACCATAATGTAGTCTTTACAGTTATTATCTGTTTTAATAAAAAGTTTCTTTTTGGTTTTTTTATTGGGCATTCTCCTCTTTTTCTTCTGACATTTCAATTTTTCAGATCTTGGGCGCCTCTCCCCTAAGATCCATTTCAATTTTTTAGATCTTAGGGGCCTCTCCAAGATCTGGATCAATGGTATCATAGCACGTTATGATTCCATGGGAATGAGGGTTTCATGCATATTTCAGTTTCAAATTTTTGCAGCAATATTCAACAAACTTCAGGCATGCGCTGCAACCTCCATAGAGCACTTTCTAGGGAGAATTTTTATTTTTTCATTTTTTTGCAGAATTTTTTTTTTTGGGCGGAGAGTTTGCAGATCAGATCTAAAATATTTGGTGCAATATTTACAAAAACAAATAACATATCTATATTCCTTGCAAAAAATACCAAAATTCAAAAAACAAATCAGCCGAATCGGAGTCTAGATGAGGGAGATATCGCTGATTTAAAATCAGTTGTGTTGAATAATTTCTTTCCAACGAAAATTGGTGGACGATGACTCTCCTATCATTTTTTGAAGTTTTTTTGTGTAGAATTTCAGAAAAAGGATTGTATATCTGAGCTCCTCTTGAAAAAACACCCAATTTTTAAAAAAAAAGGCCTAATTGGAGTTCTGATGTGGGAGATATAGCTAATTTAAAATCAACTACGTTTTCAAAACTTTGTGATGGCAGAAAAAAATGCAGCACGAATTTGAGATTCCAGAGTGTCCAGATAAGGATTTCCAACACATGGGAAGATGCAAAATAGTCTGCCTACTTCCAAAAACTAGTTATGATAAATATTCTTAGTTATATTGACTGACTTATGTCCATTTTAATTCTAGAGTAGCATTCAGAGTGCGTTCCCATTGGAGATGTGCTCTCCCACCCCACTTTAGTAGGCACCTACTTCACATTCATCAGTTTCAGCATGTCAGCATTCAACTTGGGTTATTTGGATAAATGCCCTCCCACCCCAGGCTATGTAGGCACCTACCACTTCATCAACAACCAACATCATGGTTATGGGTCAACCGCACAAAATCCTTGTCATCGAAGTCCATTTGCTAGGTCACACACTGTTAGTATCATAGTTGGTCACAAGCATTACAAGGTATCTCTATCCTCGGATCTTCATTTGTCATGGTTATAGGTCATCCGTAAACACACACTTCATCAAAGTCCATTTGCTAGGCTGCACATTGTCAGCATCACAGTTTGTCACAAGCATTATAGGGTATCTCTATACTCGGATCTTCGTTCATCATGGTTATGGGTCATCCACAAACCCACACTTCATCGAAGTCCATTTTCTAGGCCGCACATTATCAGTATCACAGTTGGTCACAAGCATTACAGGGTATCTCTATCCTCGGATCTTCGTTCATCATGGTTATGGGTTAACCACATAAAACCCTTCTCTTCATTGGCTCTTCATATTCAAAAAAGGCTTCGCAGGAGGGAACTTCACGTAATGGGGACCATTGCTTCTTAAGGAGAGAGGAATGATCCAAATGGAAATTGGAATTAACCCATGGTATTCATCCACCCATGGAATTTACCCATGGTATTGTAAGTGGCATCCACCCATGGTAT
>APFE031213131.1:82937-117255 GCA_000404065.3 Pinus taeda | reverse complement strand
ACATCCACCCATGGTATTCATTCACCCATGGAATTGACCCATGGTATTGTAACTAAAAAATATTATAAGTAACAAGTCACATTTTGTAAAAGGATAGATTGTCCACCACAATGTAGTCCTTACAATTATTATCCATTTTAATAAAAAGTTTCTTTGTGGTTTTGTTTATTAGGCGTTTTCCTCTTTTTCTTTTGACATTTCAATTTTTTAGATCTTGGGGGCCTACCCCAAGATCTAGATCAATCATCATCATCTTCTTCTTCTTCTTCCAATGTAGAATCTAAAACAAAAAAGAAACCTAAGAAAACATCTCTTTTGAAACTTGATGTAAAATTTGAGTTGCCTATTTATGATGGAAAAATGAATCTGAAAAGCTAGATAGCTAGATTAAGAAGTTAGAAGTGTATTGTTGTATTCAGAACATTTTTGATAATAAAATGAAAATTCAGTTAGCTACACTTAGAAAGGGGGGAACAACTTTAATCTGGTGGGAAAGTAAAACTCAGATAGATGTAAAGCGGAAAGGTAAAGTCATCTCTTCATAGTCTAAGTTCTTAAAAGCTCGTAGGAAACAATTCTATCCTTTAGGATACATGCATCAAGCTATTATTGGTTGGCAACATTTGAGGCAAGGTAAAGGGAAATTTTTTTATGAGTTTACTCAAGAGTTTAGAAAGAAAGCATTGGCGCTTGGTATTTCATTGGATACACGTGAAACTTTATTAAAATACATCAATAGTTTACATTCATATTTGCACCATACATTATTGATGTTTAATCCTGATGATTTTGATGAAGTGTGTGTTCAAGCCATATATATTGAATCAGGTGGCAAACCATTCAAATTTTCACCGCAATCTTCTAAAGAGTTGGAAATCAAGGATTCTAATGACAGTAAAGGGAAGTACAATTCGTAGAGAAAGAAATCAGCGACATATCAGAAGGAAAGACCTACTTGTTCTCATTGCCAGAGAATCGGTCATGATGAATCTAAGTGTTGGAAAATTCATCCCGAACTTAAGCCCAAAAATTTCCTTAAAGAGAAGGATGAAAAGAAAGAAATTGCAACAATCCAACAAGATCTAGCTTCCGATTCAGGAGATGTAAGGAGGATAGCTGCCATAGTTTCGATAGGTAAAACTTCTGGCACTGGTTCAAGTTTAAATACTATTGCATCTTCATCAAACATAAATCCTCCAGATGAGGATAAAAGAGTTGAACTATTTAACATAAGGATAACTTCTAAGCACACAAAAATAGATACAATGTTTGGTAGTGGATCATAGGCAAATTTGATATCTGAATATTTAGTTAAGAACTTGGGTTTGGAGACACGGAATCATCCAAGAACATACCCAATAGAATGGCTAAATAAATCAACTCAAATATAAGTCACAAAACAATGTCGATTAAGATTTGCCATTACAGCTAATTACATTGATGAAGTGGAATTAGATGTGGTTCCAGTAGAAATATGTGGAGTTGTCTTAGGAAGTCCTTATTTTTATAATCGTGATGTAGTATCTTATAGGAGATAGCATAAATATCACCTTAAGAAATATGGGGTTGAATTTATTGTTAGGGAACATCAAAGTAAAATCACTTGACTTTAGTTGTTGCTAATCAGATGAAGCAATTAATAAGTTCAAATAATAGATTTGTAATCATGTGTGTAAAGGAACAACATGAGAGTCGACATGATGTTTGTTCAAGTTATGAGTCTCAGCTCAAAGATAGTTTGATCAAAGAGGTAGAAGCTTTTTCAATTCTATTTAAAGAACCCAAACATCTTACTCATAAGCAGGGAATACAACATGAGTTATAGTTGATGTCCAAATCTCCTCTTCCTAATGTCAGAATGAATCAATTCAGTCCAAGTTTGGCAGTTATCAGTTATAGGGATGCAGGTCAGTGTTGGGGAAAATCAATGTTAAATTTCTCTTGTATTGTGTCACTATTTCATGTTTCAAATAGTTTGGAAGCCTCTTTTCAAGTGGAGAGGAAGCCCATTTGTTTTCATATCAAAGCCTTTTTTAAAGCAATGTCAAAGTATCCAATACATATAAGGGAAACTTAAGCAACAGGGGAAAGTGCTAATCAATGGAAATATCATTTAATGAATGAAGAAATAATGATTCAAATAAATCATCCGAAATTTCAATGCTTTCAAAATCAAACTAAGTTACAGTAGTTTTCACACTATAGTTTGATGGGTTTATTGCAACAAGTTCACTTAGTAACCAATTCTACTTCAGTTTAACATATGATCATTTTAGAACACATAGCTTGGAGTCTATCTCTATTATTGATCAAGCATTGTTGGAGGTTTTCCTAGTCAGTCTTTAAAGGAAATCCACTAGTAAAAATTTGGACTTCTTGTCGATAGAACTCGACCCAACTTGGGAGTAGAACTTGACCTACTTTTGGTACAAACTTCAACCATTAATAAACCTCAGCCTATGGAGACCTGAAGCAAACTCGAGACTGTAATCTGTATTGAAACTTGGACCTGTGATCTCTGTGACAACTCAGACCTATGATCTCTGTTGAAATTTAGATCTGTGATCTCTTCAGAAGACTCGAATCTATAGAATTTTTTCCTATAATAGAAGAAGACTTGGACTTTCCTTTTTGTGATGGTCTTTAAATCATCTTTGGTATTTGTTTTCTAGTCTTCCTTAGGAGACATTTTGGAGTATAGTTTGGAATTTGTTTTGGCTTAAAGACCTTTGAGAGTAGCCTCTTTGGATTATACTTAATTTCGTTTTGAAGGATTCTGACCATTTGTTGAAGGAGACCTTTGGAGCAGAATTGAAGCATTCTTTGAGTTTTCCTATAACCATTGGAGCAGCATATTCTCAAGTCTTCTGTGAATATCCTATTCAAGCATTCTTGTAGTTGTTATTGAGGTCTCTTAAAGTAGCCTTTTATGAGTAGAATTGAAGACATGCTTGTGTAGCATACCTCGAAAGAATTCTTTGAAGGGTTTGGTGCAAAACTTCTAACATACTTAAGTCATTTTTTTAGAAAGTTTTGAAGACATATATTTGATAATTCTTAGAGATATCCTAGAGAAGAATTGGAGACACTTTGTAGTAGCCATTAATGAAGAGGTTTTGGAATAACTATTGAAGAGATCATGGAGTATTCCTTGATGAGAATTTGAGAAACATATTGAAGCATTTTGGAGCAGATATTGGACCATACCTTGAAGTGTGAAGAAGTGCATATTGGAGTGGATATTGAACTAGACCTTGAAGTGTGAAGAAGTGGAGTAGATCTTTGACAGAACCTTAAGATGTGAAGAAGTGCCTTTTGGAGCATATCTTGGAACAAACATCAAAGTGATTCTTGAAGGAAATATTTTAGAAATTATTTTGGTAAAGGGTGGATCCTCAAAGGACTGGTATCCTCATATAGACTAGGTTGGTGACAGGATTAGACTAAGAGGATTGGTGTCCTCATATTGACAAGGTTGGGGCCTAGATTTGCTTGAAGAGATTGATGTCCTTGTGCAAGGTTGGTGTCTTGAATATTTGAAAAGGTTGAAGCCAGATTTTTGTCAAAGAGGATTGGAATCCTCACTATTGTTTTCAATAATATTGTTTTTGTTTGTTTTGGTATATCTTATGCTTCCTATTGTTAAATATTTTAACTGGGTTAATAGTAAAATTAAAATAAATATTGATTCACCTCCCTCTCAGTATTTCGAACAAGGGATTCATCTCGAATTCTCCACTTTGTCTCTATTGTCTTTCATTCCCTTTATCTCAATCCTCAAGGAGGAACAAGGATGCTATCATCCTCCACCCATGATGCCCACTCCACAAACTTTAATTCTTGTAAGCACATATTGGTGGTTAGTTAAGGAAATGATAAAGAGGATAAATGTTATCAATATAGGTCTACCCAATAGGTGGATCCTCATTTCCATGTCCAACCATGTCATTCATTAGCCTCAATGATTCCACAAGGGACATATTCAACTCATTAATGCTTCTTGGGACACACCTGACACATTTTTTAATGAGCATGCACATGACTCCTTGAAAACCAATTTACTTAGGTTTCCTCTTTTTTTCAATCACACACCTAATAACATGTTCAAGTATCCCCTTCTTTATTGTTAGAACACTGAGAGAGGGGGGTGAATCAATATTTCATGTTATATCAACTTTTTCCCATATTTCACTTTTATTTACAAATAAATTGTACCAATGATTGATGGTGAATGGGTGCGCTGTTAAGGCACTCCTTGCGATAGGTCACTGGTTCAAATCCCCCGTGGGTACTTAGGTTAGTCTTAACATAGAAAAAAAAAAAACATATATTTAAACATGCACATGTAAGAGAAACCATTATCAATCATGAACAACTCAACATGTAATCATTAATAAACACATGAAAACACCATCAAGCATAAATGTCAAATATTAGGTGGAAAACCCAATTGGGAAAAACCATTGTTGTTGGTGTCTTCGTCTTATTTCTTATTTATATTAAAATTTATCTTTTACATCTTACACTGGCTCACTGTCAATGTATAGGCTTCTACTTGCTAAGGGTCACTGCCTCCAATAATTTCTCCAGCCACTTGTTGGGCTTTACTTGCTAAGGTAAGTTAAGCTTTCATTCCTTTTGTCAACTCGAGTAGGTACACTTAGAGGCACTTATCTAATATATATAGATCTAGAAAGATCTAGTGTTCTAATGGTAGCCTAGTGAAGTGAAATTAGCAATTCTCTCTTACAAGAGGTGTCTCCTTGTCTTTTTCAAACACTTAAGCATTGATTTAGATGAAAACAAATCTAATTGAAATCTGATTGCCTATTTAACAAAATAGAGTATTAATTACTTGTTGAAGATTCTATCATTCCCTTACAAGAACTTTACTCTATAGAATCCCTTCCAATCCTAAGTTATAACAATTCAAAACAATTTCTAAATCTCAACTAGTCAAAGCAATGAATGAGATAAGCAACTTTGGAAATCAATAATAGTTGATCCTCTTACAAGGTTCATTCATCTAACAATAGATTGAATTATGCAATTACAAATCTTAATCGATGGAAATTGAACTATGAACTAACTCTAAAATTGTAATCATAAAATAATAAACATTTTTGTCAACTTCAAGATGAATATTGGTTGAGACTTTGTACAAATCTCTTTCACAACAAATACAAATCTCTTCAGTTAACAATTTTTCAATTGCATGAACTTGTAACACATGAATTAAATAAAAAAATCTAAATATCAAATCTATCTATGCAATTTATAAAGAAAACTTAAGAAGTAGTGTACCAACTCCGTAATGGGGGCCCTTCCACACTTTGCAAGCACATTGTAGGCTAACTTAAATGAAGAAAATTATTGGATTTGAAAGCATAATATGAACTCAATATTGTAGCTCTGTATTTAAGTCTGAGAATCAAAAGTACATCAACTGTGTTTCCAAGTTTTTCATATATCAAAACTAACTAATAACATAGTTCTCCCTTTGAGTTATTTATCATAAATCTCCATAACAAAAAGAGTATTCATACTCCTTATTTATTCTAAGGGGGGCCCTTCCACACTTGCAAGCCACACTGTGAGGGATTAACTGTAAATGAAGAAAATTATTGGATCTGGAAAGTAATATGAACTCAATACTGTAGCTCTATATTTAAGTCTGAAGAATCAAAAGTACATCAATGTGTTTCCAAGTTTTTCATATATTCAAGAAACTTTACTAATAACATAGTTCTCCCTTTGAGTTATTTATCATAAATCTCCATAACAAAAAGAAGCTATTCGTGCTCCTTATTATCCTAATAAGATCCTATCAATTACATCAAAGGAGGTCGAATTGGATCAGATCCTCCATTTAGGCAAAAATATCAAAAATAGAAAATTTTGTTCACAAAATCAAGAATTTCTGCTAAAGTAGCTGGGTTTGACCAGCGTTTATCGTCCACCTATATTTTTCAAATCTTGAAGTGTATAGGTAATCCACCATATTTGTACATTTAGGTTCATGCCCACAGTCATCGAATTTTCCATCCTGTTATGCAACATGTCAAACCATGGAGCGATTACAAGAAGTTACAACATCTTGTAATTTTCTGGAAAATTTCAATTTTAACACAACAATTTCAAAAATTAATTCCAAGTTAAAAATAATGACATTATACCATTCAGTTTCTAAGGGTTATGGGGGAAATATAAAGGTTAAATGGTAAGAAACGATGAGCAAAAGAGGATTTTTAAGTGAAATGGTCAGTCATAAATTGATACCAACACACTTTCATATTGTAAATGAAGTTACAATCCAAAACTAAAACCCAAATGCCTAGAAATTAAGACAATGCCAAGGACTTTGAGTCACTCAAAAGATTACATGCCAATGAAGTTGCATCTAAACAAAATCTAAATATTGATCATGGATCAATTACCAACAATATCTAGCACACTTGCAATCCCTTAAAATATGCTTCAAGGCACTATTGCAACAAGGGCACATGTCATTTGTCGACCCACTTTTGGTAAGATGAGATTGGAGGGTAGCCCCTGGAGACAACTAAAAATGTAAAGACTCTGATTTTATTGTTTATATAGAGAGATTAAATGTTATACAACTCACAGATCCATCTAACATCAAGGTTAGAAGACATCCATTTGGAATTGAAAACAAGAAACAAAGGAAGCTTCTAACGTAAAGTTTCTTGGAATCATTGCATTGAAGTGGCTTACCAAAGCTACATCCCCAACCTCTCCAGAAAGTCCTTTAATTTTAATAGTTATCTTGTACCAATCCTTAGGAGAAAGAAAAACCATAATTTCTATGATAACCAACTTATCAAAGGATATAAAAGTTTTTTTATGGGCTAACTCCCTTTAATTATTCCAATAGTTAGATGTGAATTCCCAAAGGTCCCTCCAAAAGAAGATCTCTTTCTTACTTAGACTGTAAGCTGGAAATATAGGATGCTCATAAATACACCACCCTTAATTCAACCAAATCTAAATAGGCCACAATGTGAAATCCCATCCAACATGGCTCCCAGAGAAATTTATTTGAATAGAAGAAAAAATCCTCTAAAGCTTCCCATATAGTTTTACAAATTATTGATCTAAATACCTTAAGGTGTTGAGTTGATGAGATAATGTCACATAACTCAATAAGGCCTCATATCAATGGTAGATGTTGGGAAAACTAAAATTGATGATAAAAAATCTACCAAGAGGAAAATTCTTTAAGGAACTTGACTACACATTTCACAACAAAGATATGAAACTAAATCACCACATCAATAAGGTCAAGACCACCTTCCTCTTTAGGCATAGTGCAAATTTTATAAGGAATAATAGGAGGTTATCATTCACCACCATTATTGGACCAAATAAAGGACCTAATAATATGCTATAATATCATAAATTAAGTCTTGATTGGGATCCAATAAGAAGCATAGTAGATTTGCATGTGATTTGTCAATTGTCGTAGATATTATGCTAGACAGTTCATCATAACAAATATGATAAAACTAGACTGAAATATGAAATCTATACCCGTACTTTTGCATTTGAACTCTAATTGATGTCTTTATTAGACCATTGGAAAGGATTTTGTATGTATAATAGTGCCAGGGGGTGTTGCACTAAATTATCAAAGCTTATTCCCCAAAAAACATCATTTAGGGTCTCAAACTAGCCTTAGAAAGTTTCTAACCCCAATTCTTAAAACTGGGTTCCTGCCAATACAACTACTCTTGTAATTTGATTTTTGTGATTTTCCCACCTTGAATGTATCAATATGGATGAAAAACAATATAATGATCCAATCTATATTAGCAAGGCTTATAGAATACTTTAGACCAACGTAAGCTTTCTCAGCAAAGGGGTATATTTACAATACCAAATCATAATATTGAATTACAATTATTAAAGACGTTGATTCCACATATGAACAACTAAGAGGGAAGTTACCAAAATAGATCCCAAGATAGTAAACATTCATTCAAAGTTCATTTGTTGATGTGTTTCGAACCAGTGAGTGTGGTTCATCATCAAGACAAGATGAAGAACCAGATCATGGGAACAAGTTAAATATAGAGAGTCTGGTCATTCAAGCGGCTAGAAAGAAACAAATATTTTTGACCAAATGAAACGACTACAACCGACTGGACCAGAACTGTGGGAAAGGTTGATAAATAAATAATCCATTAAATAATTACTTGTTAGAATTAGTCATGTTATTTAAAACTATATAAATATCCTAAATAATAGTTAAGGGACCTTATGAATAAACTTATATTAGTATATGAATGATAATTTATTAATTAAATAACCAATTTAGTTATTTATTAATAAGTTTATGTATTATATGTAAAAATTAATTATATCCAATTTTAATTAAATAAATTATAATTATTTTTTTATTACCAATGTTTATTAATATATTTATTTTTACTTAAATATAAGTTATAATTAGGGTTAAATCAAGGTTAAGTAAAAATGTCTACTAATTAGGGTTAAACATTAATGACTACTAATGTTTACTTAGTTAAATTGTTTAAAAACATTATTTATTCAAAAGGATGTAACTAATTAAAAATGCAATAGCAAGAACCTATATCTAAAAATTAACCTGATAAAAATATTACATTAGGCTATATTATCCTCTTCAAAAAAAACAGTAAATCAATAGAAAAGGGAACAAAAACCAACCAGAAGTCAAAGGGATAAAACTAGAAGGAAATGAAGGAGGATTAGATGGGGGGGGGGGGGGGGGGGGGCGCCGGCTAAGGGAAAGACATGATCAACAATTGTTAATTCTTCCAGCCGTCATCCCTATTGAGTTGCTCGCCTCCTTTCGTTCTATGGCTTCCCTAAACATGCGTGATGGAAAGGCAATCTTGGCAATGACCTTGGGCTCCTCAATATATATATTTATATATATATATATATATTATATATGATGCTCGACTTATTTAGTGTTCAGCCAGGCTGAAGACCTGGTACTCGCATGTTTAACCCTTAATTAGTAGGACATTTTACTTAACCCTGATTTAGCCCTATTTATAACTTATATTTAAGTAAAATAATATAATTAATAACATTGGTAATTTAATTTATATTATATAATATATTTATATATATATATATATATAATATATATATATATCTAATTTATTTTTAGATTAATAATTGGATATAATATATATACAAATAAACTTAGTTAATAAATTAACTAATTAACTAATTGGTTATTTAATTAATAAACTGTTATTCATATACTAATATAAGTTTATGCATAAGGTCCCTTAACTATTATTTAGGATATTTACTTAGTTTTAAATAAAATGACTAATTCTGACAACTAATTATTTAATGGATTATTTATTGATCAACCTTTCCCACAGTTCTTGGTCCAGTCGGTTGCAGCTGAGGTCCAGTCCATTGTAGCTGTTTCATTTGGTCAAAAAAAGTTGTTTCTTTCTAGTCGTTTGAATGATCGGTCTCTCTATATTTAACTTGTTGCCATGATTTGGTTCTTCATCTTGTCCTAACGATGAACCACACTTGCTGATTTGAAATGCATCGACAAATGAATTCTAATGTGATTATCACCGAAAAACATGTTCAAAAACTTGATATGGATCATAGAAGCCTTAATTCAATAATTCATTCAAAGGTTTACCCAGTCCTAAAGAGATGGAATCTAATCCAGAGGGTCCTTAATCCCATTCAACTAATATTTTGTTTTTCCTTCACTAACGATTGTACCAAAAACACAACTAAAAGTATCCAAGCAAACCTAGTAGTTTGCATCAAATCCTAATCCAATCCCACTTAGATGAAGAGAATCATCAAAAAGTGGTTATTTATCATTATTTAGCCATATAAAATAGATATACCACAAATTCTCCCTTTCATCTTTTATGACTCCGATAAATACCCAAATTCTTAACATCTATGACATAAAGACAAGGAAAAGTGGGTACCCCATCTAATGAAATGATACAATGGAGTGCATACAGTGAGAATTTTGTTAATTTAGAAAAAGGTAAAGGAATTATAAAAGAGGGTTTGCATCATTGCAACATAATTTGGGCCAAAACAAAGGCATTGAAACATATTTATGATGAAGGAATGATCAATCCTAGCAT
Organism: Pinus taeda; assembly: GCA_000404065.3. Taxonomy (NCBI): domain Eukaryota; kingdom Viridiplantae; phylum Streptophyta; class Pinopsida; order Pinales; family Pinaceae; genus Pinus; species Pinus taeda. Next base: position 107,104 of record APFE031213131.1, on the reverse strand, counting down.
ACGCTTTGTCAAAACAATCTTAAGAAACAAGGAACCATAGCCAATCTCTCTTACCCATTTCATGGCCTCCTATGTAGAGGTAATGATATCTAGAATGAATATACCTGATGCAAAAATTGTGTGCTCCTCTTCAATAATTTGTGAGACCATTCTTTGTATATGAAGTGTTAGGGTCTTAGCTATAATCTCATATGAAAAGTAATAGGCCTCCAACCCAGTATAGTATTAATGGAAGAATTCTTCAAAATCAACTTAATAATACCTTGGTTAAGATAGGTTTTTCAAGTTACAATAACCCCCGTCAAAATATATTCCTCCTATTTCGATGAGTCTCACATTGCATTTCTTCTTCTTAAAGTGAGGTGTTACATAAAACCTCCTAAAAAATGTATAAACATCCTCTCTTGAGCAATCAATTGATTCCAACACATTGATCCATCCAATTAGAAAGGGTAAACCTATCAATAATGGGGTTAGGAGCATAAATAAAACAAAACCCTGCCAACCTATCTTGAATCAAGATCATAAGTGATGTGCATATATACAAAGGGTTAGGACCGTGACCAAATATAAAGCTTTGTAAGAAAGAGTTAAAACACATCACCCCTCCCTTGAGAGTGATACAAAGTACAATCAAAGCCCCTCCAAGAAAATATCATCTAGAAACCCAAATCAAAAGGAATAGACAACTTTTTGAAGGAAAACCACATTAAGTTTGGCTTTCCCTAATGTATCTAAAAAATATGTCTTCTTATTTGGGATATTCATCTCCCTAATATTCTGATATCCTAAGACATGAGAGACGACTTCATTTATGGATTAACGCCATACACAATCTATTAAACTATTGCTAGGCACACAAACGTAATGGATGTCCTCAAGTGAGCACATAGTCATATCGTTATTAGATTTTCGGCATGACTTTAACTCGAGACCCATAAGCTATTACATTGCTCGAGAAGGAGGTTTGGTCTCTTCCCTCTTACACATATAAATTTTCCAACCTCCTTCAATATACATAGTCTCAAGAATGGGAGGGTGAGGTTGGGATGCTATTGATGAATGGTACGAGGGCTTGGAATGACTATTATTCATGTTGGATAAGGCCTAATGGAATTTTTGGAGGAGGTACCTCTCAATAAGGAACTGGGTTAGGAATGGGAAAATGGATGGGGTTATATAAGGGATTAGACATGGGAATTAAATACTACTTATGTTTCTCAAGTATAGGTCTATGGTGGAGTCACAATGAATCAAGTGATATTGGGCTTGGAAGATGAAGCAAACATTGGTAGGATTCAGGTAGTGAACTTTTTATTACTAAACCCCCATCACTAGTCAAAAGTAAATGAATGGAGGAAGTTTACACTTTAGGTCCACATTGATAGATATTCCTAAGCTATCTTAGAAATAGCTATAATTATTGTTTGGGATCAATAATTTCCTATATCAGCATTTATGTGTCATTGTTATGATGTACTGAATTGGATAACTCAAAAATAATGTGTATTAAATTATTTCTCATTAATGAAATATCTTGACCAACTGACAAGGAATATGGGCACCAATATGGACTATTATGACATGAGTGGGAACTCTAGGGTGTGTGTTTGGGGGGGGGGGGGGATATTGAATTAACCTTTCATGTCATTGCTAGAAAACCCCACCAAATCCTTGTTCCAAATTTTGAATTTGAAAATATTGCTCACATTTTCCTCTTGCCCAAGGCTTTTTCAATGAGGAACCTATTAATTGAAGTAACTATCTAACACAATTATGGAGGTTGTAGGCTGGTTGTAAAGTTCCTTCAAACATCAATGAGTATCATGGGTGAGTACCCATCTCAAAATATGGGAGTTGAACCATGAGTGGTGTGGGGAAATGGAAAGACAGTGGGGAAAATTCACTGAATCATTCAATCAATGATTCATACAAAAAAGAAGGCATTTAGTAGTGCCTATATATGTGAATTCATGAGTAGACGACTATTATTCATGAGTGAAATCCTTGGTATAGAATTTTAGGTGAGTAAAACTAGAATTGGTTGCTTGATTTTATGCAGCAAGGCACCATTCAAAACTTGGATCAGTGATCGTGTGTACAAGGCTTATAATGCCTTATTTTTACTAGCTAAATTATTATGAAGGAGCTATGAAACTTATTTGGACTAAGAATCTCACGATTTGTTGTATTTTAGGTAAGCATGCGAAGCAAGAGGCAATAAAATCGCTAAAGGATTGTAAATTATTGGCGATAAGAAGGTACAATACTTATCTTGTAACACTTTTGAATCCTACAAGGCTAAGACAAGATAAGTGACAATGTTACCCTAGGCTTATAACCTTGAAAATGTATAACCAGACTAAGATTTTGATTTATTTATTTGGAAATCTCTTTTACATTATATAAATATTTTAAGTTTCACATGTATTAAAGTGAGAATGAATAGAAATCATAAAACTAAAGTTGTATAGACATAAATGGATAAGCATACCAACAACAAATTTAGGGAAAAATATGCCAAGTTCGACAAAAAAAAAAAAATAAATAAATAAATAAATTGTTATTATTAAAAGCCAATTTGTGTCTAAACTAAAATCTATCCTTTCAAACCCTTGCGAAAGTTAGGGTTATAAGAATGCATTAGAAGTCAACATGTCAAAGAATCATATATTACTAGGTGTTTCAAATAAAGAAATAACAAAGTCTTCACTAGATCACTTCAAGTAATCATTAAATATCATTAAATTATGCAAGAAATCACACTAATCAACACTAAAATAACTCAAAACTTCTGAATAAAATGAAAAGAAAATTAAATCAAAAAAATCAACCTTGAAGGATGAAAACAAGAAAGACCAGACCATCTTTTTTTATTACCTTTCAAGTTGTCCCATGCTATCAACAAGACTTAGTCCTAGAAAAATCAGAAGGGATGAATAAAAAATAAATAGTCAAGGGATCTCTACTTGAATGGTTCATGAGGCACAATACTTGCTAAGGTTTTGCAAATGGGGTAGCAAGCTAAGTGGGCTTGATTGTGGGGAAAAACTCCACAGTTAAGCGTGCTTGAGCCAGAGGAGATCTGAAGGATGAATGAAAACAAGAGAAGACCAGACCATCTTTTTTTATTACCTTTCAAGTTGTCATCTCATGAGAAATTAGTCAGTTACGACTACCTCTCATGGAAATGGTCATACGTGAATGACTTACTTAACGCAGTTGATTCCCAAAATGATATCTAATATAATGCACTGCGTAAACCCCCATACTTAAAAAAATAAATATAATCTTTTAAGCTATAATATACCTTTACCAAAAAATTCTTCTCTCTTCATTCGTAATCCCCCTTTGCCTTTATTCCAATAGAAAACAATTTATTCATTGGACTTCCTCTAATTGGTTTTCTTTATTAATTTCTGAAATTAATCTAAGAAAAGGGATATATAACAAATGTTTTAATTGAAGTTTAAGGAGATGGAATCCCACTAGACACCTTTTTATCTTTCAAATATTTACTTTTCACCTTGTAGCTTCCATTTTTCATTTAATATCAACAAGTAAATGTATCACATAAAATCATAATATCATCATCACAAAATCTTGTGCCTCCCAAAAATTATTTCTTTAGTTGTGGAACATCTAGAGGTAGAGGTGGAGACATTGGAGCCTGAGTCAGACTTGGCCATGGGTTTCTTTCTTTTGTCTTCTAGGGGTGTAGGGATGAGTTTCTTCGGGAGAGACTTGGAAAATGAAGAAAATGATGAGATTGTTTGATATGGAATGCGGGAAAATACGACATGAATAAGTATGGTAGGCCAACATATGTTACCAAACATAGGTTAAGCAAGCTCTAAGTTTCAACCATCATTTGTAAGTCTCTTGGGAGAAGTAAGGATATCAACAATGATTGGATGGGATTGTAATTCATTATTGGGTTGTGCTAGTGGGGGAGGAAATGTAACTTGGTTTATGAGATTAATCTAACCAGTTTGAAGAATTTGATTAAATTGTTCTAAGTTTACATCAAAATGTATAGATATTTTGATTATTTTATTTTAGCCTTCTTGCCAAATCATATATGGCGTTCTTCCTCTTCCTCCTTTATTACCTATGTTATTCCTAATGAAAAATCTTATCTAAAACCACCTAAATGACAACATCAATCATCAAAAGTTTCATACACAAAACAATAAAATAATTGAAAATTATATTTAATACATTAAATATGGCTCAAATGAATGCATAAGCAGGGAAATGATATAGCAAAACATGGAGAAAACACCATGACATGAAATCATTCATCCTTTATGTTATTGTTTGTTCACTAGACATCATCACATAAGTCCTTTTTTGGCTACCATGTGTACTCTTCAATAAAATTTTATAATATCCTTGCATTTCATTTTATTTCCCATCTTCATTATGTAAAGTGAATTCATGAAAAAAAAAGTAGTAAATATGTATTTTCAAGGAAAGTGAGATGATGATAATTAGAGTAAACTACAAAACCATATATAATTAATATTTTTTCAAATAAAAAGGAGGGGAAAGGACTATATAATGCTCTTAATATTTATAACAATTCACCCATGTACTTCTAACACCATTTTAAGTACTCACAAATAGTACTACTTATATCTTCATAATGAATCATTGTACTTAAGTTTGTCTCTCTCTCAATCCATTTTATATATTTATTTTAAACTTCATTTCTTTTTCAAATATTCTACATAGTAGTACTCACAAATAGTACTACTTATATCTTCATAATGAATCATTGTACTTAAGTTTGTCTCTCTCAATCCATTTTATATATTTATTTTAAATTTCATTTCTTTTTCAAATATTCTATATATACTTTGTAATGAAAATCCTAAATATTTTTTAACCAATTTTCATTTTTACTATAACAAACCACTGTTGAATTTAACGCGTAATTATTTTAACAACAAAATGCAACAATATTTCATTTCGAATAGCATAGGATTTCTGTTGGGGAGACAGATCCCTTTTCAATGCAAATCTTAAAATTATGAAACAATCACAATAAACAACATAAAATCTCTTTAATCCATGACATCAACTATATAATTAAAATTTACTATTCCAAACAATAGTCACAACTTAAGCATAAAACAACCTAATATAATCACGAAAAATTGTTTTCGGAATTCAAAAGATTGAATTTCAAACATAAAAATTCCATCATAAAGTCTTTTTAATTGTTTTAATCCATCACGACTTTAGTCTAAGGAAAATTTTAATATTTATACATGTGAACTTTCAATGCAATTACAAATGGTTTATGCTCTGAACAAAGAATAAGACATACTCATATATTAATAAAATTCCAACCAACTAAATTCATAAACCAACCAACATTTATACAACCTAGCTTAGAACTTGAAAGGAGTCAAGCCAAGTTCATTTGTAGATCTGCCTCTTTCTTATCTATTCATTTTAAGTGGAGTTGTTCACATTTACTCCAAGAAAATTCATACATGGAAACAACTGGAGACAATGACATTTCTAGCTACATAATTTATGTATCATATAAACCCTTACTATCCCATATAATTTTCAAAGTTTAACAACTTAAAACTGAGCATACTAACACAAAAATCAAAGTCCATAATTCTTGTCTTTATGTTTTTTATAAACCATACAACTATAGGAAAAAAATATTGTGAAAAGTGTGAGTATGAGGAGGAAAAAAATGAAACTCGAACTACCAAAATAGTTTTACTTCATTTCAAACAACCAATCTACAGAAGAGAGATGGAGATAACTTAAACAACATACAATCACGAAGCCAAATTTACATATACACAATCATCATTTGAATGAAATTATGGGTCTTTTTATTTGGAAAACACTAAGACAAATTTAATTTCAACCACATAACATGCAATCAGTGCATTGAGTGTGCATAAATGATATGAAATCAAACACTCATAAAATCAATCAATCAAAGGTCAATAATGTAAACCTATCGTCGAAGGTGAGGAAATTTTCCATTAAGGCAGGCAAGGTTCAAGGAACTAAATGGTTTCTAAAAAAACTTCCCAGATAATTTGCATGGATGTAGACTGTCATAATGATTTTAAAATCTCAATTCTAGTTTCATAACAAAATGGTAGTTGGAAATGAGTCAAAAATGTTGTTTCCAACATGTTAAGGGCACCAAAAGGCGCTCATGGTAACTCAATGTACCAACTCATTGCACTACCAGTAGGAGTGTGTTTGAAAAGATGTAATCAAATCAAATCATCATTTAATAAGTTGTAAGCACACAAAAAATGGTAAGTCATAACGTGATTTGATGGATCTTCACCAAGTTTACCATTGAATTTCATAATGTTGCTTAGTAGCTTTCTAGGAATAACTAACCATAACGACTAATGAAGAATCATATCATTATAAGCCATGATAAGTTCAGTAAGTCTATGGTTGCAAGGAATGGTAACTAATTACTAAAATCGGGTTGTAGATAACCTTGATATGGGTGACTGTCGATAGGACCATAAGGTCCAACTATTGGAGGAGAGTATCCTTGAGCAGGTTGAGCCACATGGATTTTAATTCCCCCAAGGTAAGTTGGAGATATGTTGTGCTACTTCTTTTTTAGGGAAACCCTGAACCAGTTGACCTAAAGGCATTTGAGGCAAACCCTGAACAGGCTAGCGTACATGCATTTGCAAAAATCCTTGAATAGGTTGACCTGAAGGTATTTGAGATTGACCTGTAAATATTTGAGATTGGCCTATAGGAATTTGAGGTTGACCTGTAGGTATTCATGGATAACCTTGAGCATGTTGACCCGCAGGGATTTGAGTTCCAACACCATAGGCCAAGTTCCATGGGGTACTTTCTATTCCATGGAATGGTGCATCAGTAAAGATCTGCCTACCGACAGACTGCGTAAAGCCTTGAGATGGCTGTCCAAGTAGAAGGAAAATATCCAATGGGAGGTTCCCTAGTAGGAGGATAAGATCCAATGGGAAGTTTCCCCCATGTATGAGGATAAGATTCAATATGAGGTTTCCCCACAGTAGGAGGATAAGATCCTATAGGTGGTTGCCCCCATTAGGAAGATAAAATATTACATGAGGTTGTTGTGGAAAATTTACCCCCATAATCATAAACTAGATTGTTGATAAGGCCCTTGTCGGACACTAGACGTAGCATATTGTAAATCAATCACAGTATGGGGGATTTGTATTACACTTGGATTAGACGAACTAGATGGCATTCTAGGAGACCAAGGGGGATAATGAAAAAATGAGGGACCAATCGCAACCTTATAAAAAGTCCCATTGAATCATTGATACCTAGCAGGTACCAAAGGTCCACCATAAACATAAGTTTCACTACGTCGACTAGGATGGAAACAAATACTAGGTAAAGTATATATGGTAAACATGGAAGATATACTAGGTTCAAAAGATACACCTACAATAGAAGATGAAATTTGCATTAGGGTATTGCTAAGTGTAGAATCTGTAGACATGGTCAAACTAGTAAAATATTAAGGAGAGTGTAAAATGGGACTTCTTCTTCTAGGTGTAGAAGCAATGAGAGATTAGTACCAAGGGCTAACTCACCACAAAGAGCTATAGGTAATTCCACAAGAAGGTGAACTCTTATATAATTTATTGGAGGATTAACTAGAGAGTGGTATTTTTGAGAAATTTCCTCTACACTTAACAAACTAGTTGGAAGAATTTCTTCTCATGAAGAAATAAACTCTTGAGAATTAACTCGTAAAGGTGTATACACAAATTATGGAAGGAGGAATGTAAATTTCTGAAGTTACTAGTTCTGAAATTTTGGGTTCAATCACCTCCAGTTCTAAAATTTCAGATTCAATTGCCTTTGGTTCCAAAGTTTCAACAGTTTCAGGTTCTACCACTCTGGTTCATGTCTCAAGTTCTATAATTTCAAGTTGTTCAAAAATGGTTTTTGATGTTTCAGGTTATGTATTTTATATTTTTGTAACTTCTAATGATTCAGGTGTAATTTCATGGGGCAATCCTTACATTCTATGTGAACAACAAGGTTGACGTGCTATCATGGTGAATTTATATTAACAATTTAAAATATACACTTATGATCCACTAAATAATAAAACAAAACAACACATTCTAACAAATGTAAAGTAGCAAGCATACAAACCATAGATGAGAGAGTGAGTGGAACTAGTTATGTTGGTGACCTACTTAACGATCTAAGCTCAGTGCAAATAGCCTCATTGAGAAGTGGATCACACTCCAAGAAGGCTTAAGTCAGTTTAACCAACGTCTATTCTAGGTACAACAAGGAAATTCCCCTCGTCGTCACCTTGTGTATGAGCCCTAGGATTATGGCCATTAAGGTCACCACCTAAAACAACCTGTCCCGGGTAGACAATCGAAAGTTAGATATACACGCAAGGGTAGGGTAATTAAACATGAAAGCCCCCTGAGAGGTTCCTCAAAATGAGGAGTGGTCCTCCCAAGTGATCCCCAAGTGTTTTACAACGTTGTTTGTAATAGGTGCAGATCAACACCACTAAGACTAACGAAGTAGGATATATTACTCTATTGGGCCCAATATGACCTTGTGCTTAACTCCTGTGTGAGAGGAGCTTCCCATAAACATGATCCAATTAATGGATTTTCACTCCCTAAGTAAAGATTCTAGGTTTTTTATATAGCCTTGGAGAGTTTAAAGTCACCACCTATTCCAAGGCCCTAAACTTAAACTAATGTATGTGTGCTACTAGAGAAATGTAAAAATGTCAAATCAATTTTATTAAGCATTAATTTTATGGTTGTTGTTTACTCAATAAGCATATGGATTGGAAAAAAACGATGTTTTAACATGACCCAAAATATCAAATGCAACGAAATGAAATGGAAGATTTTCACTTTGATGAATGCTAAGTATGAGAAGGAGAAAATAATTTATTTTCCCAGATGCAGAATGTCCCAAATTCAATCAAATATTATAATACCAAAACACTACTTAAACTTTCTTCTTTTCAGAAAATAGATTGCCCTCTTATAATGCAAGAATTTGACAACTTTCTCTTTTAAAGAAAGAATCAAACACACAAGAATGCAGTAAACTTAGTTTAAAAAGAAAAGGCAATACAAGCAATATATATTTATCTTTTTCTTTTTGAAACAAAAAAATATTTTGGAAGAGTTTAAACTCACCACCTATTTCAAGGCCCTAAACTAAACTAATGTATGTGTGCTACTAGGGAAATGTAAATATGTCAAATCAATTTTATTAAGCATTAATTTTATGGTTGTTGTTTACTCAATACGCATATGGAGTGGATGAAAACAATGTCTTGACATGATCCAAAATATCAAATTCAATGAAATGAAATGGAAGGTTTTCACATCGATGAATGCTAAGTATGAGAAGGACAAAAAAAAAAAAAAAAAAAAAAAAACCCCAGATGCAGAATGTCCCAAATTCAATCAAATATTTTAATACCAAAACACTACTTAAACTTGCTTATTTTCAAAACATAAACTGCCAGAATTTGAAAATTTTCCTTTTTAAAGAAAGAATCAAACACACAAGAACGTAGTAAACTTAGTATAAAAAGAAAAAGCAATTCAAGCAATATATATTTTTCTTTTTCTTTTTGAAAAAAACAAATATTTTTGGAAAGGAAGATTTTTTTTTTTCACAAAACAATGCAAACACAAAATATTTGAAGTAAATAGTCAATTGCAGAAAGAAAGACAATAAGATCTGAAAATTCAAGTCTGGGAGACTATAATCCTTTCAGTTAGCAAATAAAATGCAATTAGGTCAAAGAGGTAAAAAAATGGATATTTCACACAAACCCGAAAATGCGGAAAAACAAATAGAAGAGGTTTGATCTAGAAATTTTATATTGTATAATGACAATGGACAAACTCAAAAACCATATCGAAAAAAAATCCAAGATCAATATGGGCGAAACCCTAGGAAAATTTGAATTTTTCAGAAAGTAACACAAGCTTCAAGTACAACACAATGTGATATTAATGTAGTTTCATAGGTATAAAGTTGCCTAGGTGCGACAATGTCTCCCTAGTTTCAAAAGCAAAGTGTGATAGGATGGAAAAAGCAAGAAAAAATAAAAAATATTTCCAAGATCTAAATAGATTTAAGGTTCAAGAGTTATATTTGGCTCATCAATGACTCAGAAATTAAGAAGACTCAACAAAACAAGGACTCAATTAATTAAAATGAAACTAAAGAAAAGCTATGAAGATTGTTCCTCAGTATGGTCATTAATTTTGTTAACAAAAAAATCCCTCTTGCGGATAAGAGCAGTCTCCCTAGATCTAGTAACCAGATCTAGAACAAAACAAACATGAAGAAGAAACTTTCCCTAGGTTTAAGGGAAATCAAATTACCAATGGAAATGAGAGTGGGATGACCTCATACCTTTTTACAAAGGTTGTCCTCATTGATTGTTTGTTTTAGCTTCCAGTATCATCCTCAATGCTCCAAAGCAAAGACCTATAAATGGTACAAACAAACAAACCATCAAAGCACATTTAATTAAAAAATGATTTGATCCAAACCTATATATACGATCAAGGAAGTATATACCAAAGATTGCAAAACAGATAGACAATAATTTGTGAGAAAGAAACATGTAATTATATTATAATGAAGAAAATATTACACTTGAAATCACCTTGATTTTGTAGGTCCCTTTCTATTTGTTCTTTGTTCTAATGCTTTGCCTTCAAAATTCTTGGATCAAAGGTTTGATTTTTCAGCAAAGTTTCACCAAAGCCATAAGTCTTTCTAAGATTTCCTAACTATCCATCTCAATGGGAGATGGCTATACTTGTAGGCTTGGGAAAGGATAGGAGGGGGATAAGGGATGGAGGTTGAGATCCATTAAGTTAGGGATGTGATTCAGATCCACACCACTCAGAGGAGATGCCATCTGCGATGCTTCTATTCTAGAATCTTCTTGTTCCTTTTCTAATTTTACATTGGTTAAAACAATGCCACACCGTGTAAACTAGCAAAATGTGACAATATCAAACCTTAATAGTTATACAACCTATGACAATGAGATATGTCATAGGTTGTCAATGTCCAGCATATGGCATCCTCTTGAATTAGGGTTTTTTAACATATTTTCACAAGTTTCTTATCTTCAACTAAAGGGTTTTTCTTCCATCTTCTTCAAGGATTAATGGAAATTATGCTTTGAATAATGAAGGATAGGGGTATGACATCAATTCCCAAGAATGCAACAAAATAATGTGTAACACTGAGATGAGTATTAACCATCATGAAATGTGAAAATTTGACCTTTAACTTATGGGTAGCAGTTAGGTCCTTGCATTAAGTTCGTTCCTTTACATATGGAGTAGAGCTCCCAAAAATAACCACACATAGTTACCCAAAAAATCAAATTCTCGACCGAGCAATTCTCAAGGATAGCCAGCTACTAATATAGTGCCTTCATTAATGTTAAATGGTGTAGTGGCCACGTCAAAGGTAATATCAAATATGAACCATCAATCAAAACATTATTTCAATATGTTATGGCATATCAACTGCAGGGTGGTAAAGGCACATTGGTCGCAACAATATCCCATATTGTTGATGCCCTTTTATTTCAAGGCATATATCAATTCCAAGTTAATTATCAAAACCAACAATAAAAAATAGCTAATGTTATGCATTTTGAATCATGGTGCTTGCCATATAATATATTAATATGTGTTTCCAAGTATTCGACTATGGTTATATGTTTGTATTTGTGGTACAAAAAACATATAATTCTGAAACATTTTCTTTTTACACATAACTTTTAAAATTTCATTTCACAATATAACCAAGATTACACCATGTCACATGATATATTATTATTGTAACTTCTTTGATGCCTCCATTTCATGCATAGAGGCGATGATGATATAATGGCAACATAAATCCATATGTGAATATAGTGCACCTTGTCTCTTCATCATATTTCATGCCAACAATTTATTTAATCTAATGAGACTTCAACAAATTAGTGATGCTTGAACATAACATAATGAATAATCATAATATCTAGTCTAACTTAAACTAGTTTCTTCCTAAGGAACCTCACCTCCTTATGCTATTTATTATTTTGCACAATGAATAGAAGGGATTTTCAATCTTTGCAAATCTTTTAAGAAACACAAGGGTGTAGGTGCCAATAGTAGTGAAAGGTTCTCCTCTTTTACATTGCAAGCCAATTTTGAGGCATATAAGATCGCGGGGACCCCAAGATTAGTGGGGATGAAGAGTTATCTAGCTATCTTATATTTGTGAGGGGGAGTTTCCTTCACCTATCCAAAATCTCTTAATGTTGAAAAGTTCCCCTTGCGGTACCATATCTTGCTTAGTGGGTGGCTAGCTATAGAGAGTTTGATGATAGTTGAGACTATCACTCGATGATAGCTCATTCTCAATTTAGTTGGTAGGCATAAAATTTAGATAATTGTTCCTATTGTCCTTATGAACTCATGAAATTGTATGATGATGTTTACATGTCTTGAAATTGTTAAATGCCTCTTATTGTGAGTAGATCCTCTATATGCAAGAAGATTATTACATTGAGGGGATGTCCAATAGACGAAGGAAACCACTTGTGCATGCATGGTTGGAATGTATTAGTCTTATGGAAATGATCATACTTATGGGATGAGTGATGTAGTTACATGACACTAGTGTATGTATGACAAAAATGTTAGTGCTTTCCATGTTTAGAAATTGTGGTAGTTGAATGTGTATTTCAAGCTATGTATAAGTTCCTCATTGGGAAAATATTTAGAAATATCTTGGCTATAAAGAGTCATTTGAGGTTACTAAGTTGATCGTCTCTTACTTTAGATTGGAATGGGATGTTAGAACCTTATATTTGGCTCAATTCCCAAATTAAGATGTTTGGGTTAGCCTTGCATGCCCAACTAAGGTTGTTGTTGATTTCAAATCCTTGAAAAGAGTTTATAAGAAGGGTTGGATGGTTGACTATCCATAGGAACTTGGCCCAAGCCTACATATAGGTAGGACATCCTTAATTTACCTCCCTAGGAAGCAAGAGAGGCAAGGAATAAATTCTTAGATTCCTTAGGGATAACTAAAACATCTAAACCTAAACTTAAATATATTCACTTATGAGATATATGTCTCCTCTAAAAACGTGAGCTTGAATGATAAACATGGGATATCAACCCCTTAACTTGAACCTAAAGCTCCATTCTAGGACTGAAGCCATTATGTACCACTTTGTTTGGTTAACTTAGGTCTACTAGATATATGTGAATGTATTATTCCTCTTTAACTCGTTTCCTTTCTTACTAAACATATTGTTTTAAGAGAAAATGTTGTCTAGAATTTTTCCTTAAACTCCATATAAAGGAGGCTAGAAACATGTGTGTGTGTGTGTGTGTGTGTGTGTTGAGGCCATGAGCTTGTTCTAAAAACCTTCAAATTTACAACCTTAATAAGTGAATATGAATGATGAAGACTTGTTAGATCAAATGGTGGGTTGAGGCTTTGATGGCATGACAAGGTGTGAGTAGATGACATAATAATAATCGTATGAATGTTAGCTGCTTTTTGAAATTGGTTGATCTTACACAATTTTCACACACAAACACACACATTATATACATACACACAAACACACACACACACACAATTTATTTATGTGTTGCATATCAACTAGTGGGATTCAAACCATTGTTGGACATAAAGGATCTCAATACCATATGAGTTGGAGGTAATAGCTAGTACGATCCATCCTTTCCCATGCCCTTTCTCCCATAGAAAGACTCTCTATCACTAGGTTGTTGTTATTTGCACTAATAATAGACTTCACTTTTGAGGCTCGTTCTTGTTGGTGATGAAATGAAATGATATTAATTGCAAGGTGGTATCCATTTCGTGCATTACTTTACAAATCATTGGGCTACTTATGATGGGTTTCCATGGTTTATGAATGAGCCCCTCAAAAGTCAATGAATGGGAATATGAATTAGGAATGCATGGATGAGTGGAGTATAAAGTATCTCAATACTATGTGATTTGAAGGTAATAGCTAGTATGAGCCCTTCTTGTTAATGCACTTTGCCCCATAAAAAAACTCTTTATTACTAGGATGTTGATATTTGTGTTGATAGTATTCATTTCTAAGGCCCATGCTTGTCGACGATGAAATGAAACGATATTATTTGCAAAATGGTATCTATTTTGTGCATTTCATTTCGAGTTGTGAGGCTCTCTACAATGAGTTCCCAAGGTTTTTGAATGAGCGCCTCAAAAGCTAGTGACTGGGGATAGGAATTACCAATGCAAGGATTAGTGAAGTGTAAAGGATCTCAACATTGTATGTGTTGGAGGTAATAGCTAGTACGATCCCTCCTTTCCCATGCCTCTTTTCCCATATAAAGACTCTCTATTACCAAAATATTAATATTTTCACTACTACTAGAATTCACTTTTGAGGCCCACACTTGTTGGCAAAGAAATGAAATGATATTAATTGCAATATGGTATCCATTTTGTGCACTTCATTCCAACTTACTAGGCTATTTACTATGGGTTTCCAAGGTTTTTGAATGAAACCCTCAAAAATAAATAACTACGGATAGGAATTACCAATGCATAAATTAGTGAAGTATTGTTGCCATAATTGCAATGAGGAGCACCCACAATTAAGAATAGGAAAAAATTGGTAAGAGAGTATCTAGGTGTAACGACCCTCCTCCCACATCTACCCAAGTAACTGGCCAACCAGGGTAAACATGTGACAAGAAGTTACTATGATATGATTTGACTCCCTATGTGTCAATTAAGGAAGTGGAATCGACGGAAACACACCATACCAGACCTTCTACACCTGCTATAGGACTCACAAAATGCATCTTAGTCATTCCCCCAACCAACCCCTAGGTTCCACTTAGCTTTTAGACCACTAAAACCTTGGACATTCCCTTTGATATGGACAAGGGTGCGTCTGGGAGGTTCCAGACGCTTACACAACAAGGTATGCACGCGTCTGGGGACTTTTCTCCTCAGACTTGTGCCCGCAACTCCAGGATTTGTGCCACTTTTCAAGCCCATAATCTAGGTCACTGTCCAAATTCCCCTGTAGATTTTAGAATCCATGATTTACACGATGATAAGACTTATAAATCAAAAACTAACTCCAAGACTAGGCCTGACCATCCTCAACGGGACTGACGTTCTGTCAAACACTTGACATCAATGCAATCTACAAGAAATGAATACAAGACATAGCATAAATGATTGATAACTCATATGAGACTTGAAAAGAAGGATCACCACCCTCTTCCCTTAACTGTTTTGACATCAATTAGGCCTTCCATCCATTATCCTTTTGGTTACAATCAAATACATGAAATAACCATGACTAGAACCAGTCACATAACCATGCTTATAACCAACATTAAACCATGTAAATAGAAATAAGATAACAACCATTAAGGCCACATAATAACAAGTACAAAAGAAAGAGAACTTAGTTTTTATTAAACATAGGCAAGGGCCAACCAAGTGTTGAGGCAAATTAATTGCCTATCATTTAATTGTCAACTTGGGGGTTTCATAAAACTTACGAAGCATGTGTGCACTGTATATGCTAGAAATTAACTTCCAATTTAGATCAATCTAACTAGGAAACCAAATAATGACAAACCAAATTCACCTATTCTAATTCAACAATCAATTCAAAAGAAATTATAGTATTGTTTGTGGAATTGAAATCTTAATCTATCACACTTGCAGGAATTGAAATCTTGATCTACCACACTTTCAGAAATGGAATTGCATGAAATGAAATATACTCTAAGGGATCATGTGTGCATTATCAAATTAGGATCCTATGAAATTAATAATCAAAACCACATGAGATAAAATGAAAGCAAAAACAATCATTCTTAACCTCTAGATATGAAAGCAAATAAAAAAAATAATCACTCTTAACCTCTCACACATGAAAAGACATGAAAGAAATAAATATTAATCTATGAAAGTAATAAATCATAATCTATGAAAAACAGTCAATCTTAATATATGAAAAATAATAAATCTCACACATATAGGTGGCCAATCCAAAAGCATGAGGGATGGAAAGTTGAGAGGCTCCAAAGGCAAGCATAACCAAATCAAAGTGAACATCACTCATGAGCATTGTGCCAAATCCAAATTCTATATTCAAAACATGAGCATTTCCCTAACTTTACACATGCCTTTGAAAGGAGGAGGCTCTCCTATTTATACAAAAACATAAGAAGCTACCTCATTAATGGAGGTCCATTACTCTCTCCCTAGATCCCTAGAAAATCTTTTTATAGTTACAACTCAAATAGGTAATGATGAGACACATATCATCTTTGACCTTTATCCAAATCTTCTTCCATATCTTGAATGGAATTCGAATTTGAGCATTGGAGGCCACATAAGGGTGCCTTGGAAGTTTCCAAATGACCTACAAATGTCATGAAACTCAAGCCACTTTTAAGTATTAGCAAGTATATGTCTTTTTTTCTAAGTTTTGACCATTTAATTCATTTATAATACTAGAAATCATTAACTTTTGGAAAACGCAAAGGTAACCCCATGTAATCATGAAAATGGAGGCTAATGAAAGATTATATGGCTATGGGGTTGTGACATGTGGGCGAAATGGTGGCGATAAAGGTTAAAGTGGATGATATTTTGAAGACATTTTGGAGACTCTACATACCCCCCAACTGACATTATTTCATGTCCTCATGCAACCTACTGCATTATTTAATCATGATTTGCTTTAGAATGAGCTTGGCTTATATCAATTGTCCTTAAACTTTGCATTTGACAATTTCATTTCTTTTCGCAAAGTATTCTTTGTCATGCATTGAATTGCAACATGTTTGGTTGGTTCTTGTGTGACAACCAAATCTTAATTGGTATTGGTTCTTGTGTTTCAATACCTTGTTTATTTTTGTTGCTGCAAGATTCATTGAACATATTTAAGAATGCATCTTTAAATCAACCATATAGTATGCTCATCATTTAAGCATTTATTTGAAAATCACATAACTTTGAACCATAATGCAATCATAATTGATTAGGACAAGTATGTTAGCATGAAATGAAGTGAAATGGAATGAAGTGATATGGATGTGATAATAAATGGATATCCCTTCCCCCCAACTAAATGTGTTTACGGTTTTTTCAAATGAGGAAGTAAATATGGTAAAGTATTTTCCAAAAATTCTAATTTCAGTATTCAAGTAATTTGATGATTAGAAGCTAGAAAAGAACATACCTTTACTTACCTAGGAAGTGGACAAACTGTGCATATGTAGAGAAGTTGTAACTGTTGTTGGATCATGAAATAGAATGTAGAGTTTCATCTAATACTTGGTTGCATAAATGATGGATGAGCTGGTGAAAGTGGAATCTTTATTATTGCTGCTAAATCTATTGTATCTACTACAAAATGCTGAAATGATATAGTCTTCACCTGCTACAAAACCTGATGGTACAATTCTAGTCATGTGAATAAATGTGTTGTTGTCGAGCATGAAGATAATTCATTGGATTGCCGGCCATTGATGAATGTCATTAGCCAATGTGAGGCAAACTCATCATTAATGTCAACGAGTGCCAAGGTACCTAAGTACATCTTGCAAAGTGTGAATAGATGAGTTGATGTTGAGCCACTTGCAAGATCCAACGATCAAGGGACATTAATGTATTCCCATGATTGTCGGCGAGAGAACTTGTCATTGATGCATACAATCCTCAAGGTACTAATAAAGACTCTAGCCTTGAACCTAGATAATGTGTTGATGTCGATAGGCCTAGACTTGTTAGAAGGGAGGCCCTAATGAATCCTCCATCATCTAATGTGAGCATAAAACAATAATTTTGAAGGACTATGGATGAAAATTTTTGCTGTGGATCAAGGTTTATTTGAAAAATCGAAAAGGGAAAATGGAATGAATCAACTTTGTAGGGAAGATGAATGGTTTTATTGTTGGGTTTAAAGTTTAGTGAAAGCGAGGCGGGAAAATGAGATGAAGGTTTTATTGACTGAATAAGTAGGAATGCAATGGTAAGATTAGTATCTGAAAGGCTTCCAAATGGTGTGATGGATCTGATTCGACATTTTTTATCCAAAATCATGTGCTAATGCTTGGATATTTCATCTTTGATGTTGCTCTGATCATGTTCTTTTGAAAGAAATGTGGTCTTTGAGAGACATTGTTTTTTTGTGTCCATTTGTTTATCTTCCTAGAACATGCAAAAACTTAGTACTTTTCTGCAATGAAATGTAATATTATCAAAAGATAGATGTGATTAATCTCTCTATTTATGACATTTACACAAAAAACTGAGAATTGGTACAAATAAAACAAATTCATGAAAGAAAATCAAAAGAATTTTTACCTATTTCGAAACTAGTGCCTCGGGTTACATGTTGTGTCTTTTCCGTAATTTCTTCATTCTTTATTGTTTCAAATTCTGATGATTGCTTTCTCATTGTGTAGATTTCGTCAAGATATTTCCAACGACACTTGGATCATCAAAATTTGACTTCGTATGAGAAAGTTAGGATGATTTGAAATTTGGGTGAAATAGTAAAAATTGTCATGCTTAAGTGTGGTATGGGAACATGATGCTGATGTTAAGGATGAAGTAGGAAATTTAGATGGCATGGTGCTCATGATTTTTTATTAGAATACGTTGTCACAAAATAAATCATTGAATTAAATATAGAGCTGCAGAATTGTTGTTCAGTTGTAGATTTGCATAGTGTTTGTAGCTAAAATCATGTAAAACCTTCAATGGTTGAACAATGGCAGAGATATTTGTTTGTTGTTCCATTGCTTCATGTATAGTTGCTCTGTCAGGTCCTCTTATATTGGATCACCCACTAACAATGAGTGAATTTATGTTGAAAGATCAAATCTAAAATTAAAATAACAAAACTAAAAATAAAACTAATTAAAACTAGAAAATAAAATAAATATGATGAGACCATGAATTAAATTGAAAGCGGAGACTTAATAGAAGATGTTGAAAAAAATATATTTGGTATGCGCCGAAGACTATGAATAATTGTAAAAGTTATCCTCTGTTGTGTGGGCTCAAGCTATATTTATGCATCCCTTTCTCAATTGCAACATACTTGCAAACAAGTTCAAATGTCAACCAATCCTGAATAAAATCTGCGCACAGAAAAATGAGCTTACGTGGCCATAAATGAGCAATTGACATAGAAAGGTTGTAATGAATGTGGAAGGTAATCTAATCGTTGAACTTTATCATTTTTTTAAGAAATTAAGGTCATCCTTTCTCCTTTTGGGACAACGCCCACTAAAGCTGAATCTCCTTGTGGTCACCGTTGGCCATCCTTAAGTCGATTGCAGATTCCTCGAATATTTGGGAATTCGATGGACATGGGCGCGATCAATTTTTTTACCGCGCCGATGTCTGTTGGATTCCCGAATATTTGAGGAATTTGCAATTGACTTAAGCTAATAGATCACCGCTATGGAGCAACATTTTCTGTAGCTAAAAATTCTGCATGGACAAAAGTCAGGTTATGTTAAAACTGAGAAAAGAGGCTCAACTAACACTGCAACCAGCTAATACGATGCCAAGAACTAGTGCAGAGATTACTAGGGTGTGTGAGAGCACGAAGCAGACAACCAAGTGCCAAAATGACTCAGAGGAATTCATGATCCATTGTATGAATGTCATGATATCCATCACTCTTTCAAATCCTGTGTATTCCTTTCTGAGCCTGCAATAACTTTCTGAGTGTTATTACCTGCAAGGCACATCTCTTGTCCACTAAAATTTTGTATTGTGCCACCATAGTTTCAAGCATTAGTTAACATCATTTTTGTTCCTATTTTTCTTTGGCATTAGTCATCATATCGCTCTGGCATTCGATGCATACATTGTTCTATCATATACTAGCATCATTACTTCTAACACTCTCAATGAATCGTAACTGTAACAATGTTTTGTCTTGACATCCATTGTTCTGATGGTGTTGCCTTTACACTTATATCAAGATGGATTGAATACAGATGGGTGAAGAAAGTCCTATACAACAAAATCAAAATCCTAATTCTTTGATCATGCTGGAGAATATCTTGGCATGATTTCTTCCTCCCAAAGATTAGAGGAATCGGATCTTCTCCTTCCATCATGGTCGTAACTATCTGTGTATTAATTAAAAACCGTTTTTTTCTCACGCAATTTTCCAAATAGGGCTCCACAGAACCCTTAATATTTCCAAATTGGTTACAAATTTGAGAGAATAGTTCCTGATTATTATAATTGACCCTGTTCTGAGAAAAACCCACATTTTATTTTTTTGTAATTCATTTTCAGTTGGCCAGAAATCGTGTCTTAAAATGACATGTCGAAAACTACTATGCATTTTTGGCAAATGCTCAGGTAACTGATGGGTCTTGAAATTAAATAATGACTGCATTCTAGAATAGAATTGCTGGAGATTGTTATGGCTCATGCTTGGTGGAAATCAACTTCCTTTGCAACCTTCAGCATTCACAAACCATTCCTTTGCCCATGGTAAGATCTGTCCACCGAAACCTAGTTTATGAACTGAGATCTGAGATATGAACCGGCGTAGAGTTTGAAGCTTGAAGAATTTTAGATTGAATGTTTTGTTTGCAGGTTTAAGGGAGGTGAAGTCTAAGAAAAAAAAAAATCAAATTCAAGCAGTGTGTGTGGGAGACTTCAAACTACAATTCAACATTCAAGGAGGCTAACCTCAACTCCATGGCTTAATAACCAGAGAATCTCAGCATAAATTAGAGTGTAGGTAGGCAGGTTTGCCAGAATTATGTGAGGAAGGATGGTATCGAGCTCCACCGAGGAGCTTTGAAGTCCCTCATCATTTGTTCTCCCCCCAATGATAGGTAGAGTATTACATGCCCTTCCATGTCCTCTATTCTCCTCCCCTTTCCGAGTAATTGCAAGCCCAAGTCACATGAGAACAAGCTTGTGTTGTTGCAATTGATATTGTATCTCAGGAACAAAATTTGGGTTGCTACAATTGACACTATTTTGTTAGCCAATTTTGTCCAATTTTGCTCTCGGCAGTCTTGGGTGCACAAAGAAAAAGCTCCAACGAAGCATAAGGTGTATATGAGAGGCTTTTGGGTCATGCTTTCAATCTTCAGAACTAGTCTCTCTTCATAGAGATATCCTTGTCAACCTTTAATCTTGCTTAGTGTGCTTTATGTATCATCTCATAGTGCTTCAAATAACATCCCATTTTGTTTTTATTGTTTTTCTTTATTGTTTTGTTTTGTAATTTTTTTTATTATTAAAAAAAATGTTTAAATAAATAAATCTAACAATTTTTTTTTTTTTTATATGTTCTAAAATTAAAAAGAAACACCTTGATTGATTATATTATATATATATATATATATTTGTTTCAAATTATTAAAATGCAAGAAAATAAATATAATCTAAAAATTCTAAATTCTAAAAAAAAATGCAATCAAGTTTGATTTTATTTTTCCTAATTTATCTACTTGATTTTTTATTTATCAAGTATATGAATGTTTCCAATGGAGCCATGTGTGTAACAAAATGATAGATATGCTCATATATAGGTTTGAAATATATTCTTTGATACCTACCCATGTATGAGAGACCAACTGTCTTGATTGAGATGATGTCAGAAGATACTGAAGAATGGAATAATGGGATCCAATGACTGTCTTGAACCAACATTCAATATAATCTTGTTTTCCTTGGCTTCCTTCTATCATGCCATGTAAGTCCTCAGACATGTGATCTCCATTCATAGAATCTGGTGATAGGCATGCATGAAACTTTTCAATCTTAGGTTCCAGCAACTGCTCTTTATCGATGGGCATCCCTGATTGTTGGACCTTATCTGAATCTTCTTCTTCTGGTTGTTGTTATTCAATAATAGTTCGTGAATCATTTTTTAATACCTCAACATTGTAAGTGGATTGAGGTGTTTAATTGTTGGGGATTCGAAATGGTTGTGCAGGTAGTGGACTGGGAATGGATATTTGGGGTGTTTGTGTGTGTGATAATGGGAAAGGTTGAATTAAGATTAACTGAGGGTGAAACTGATGTTGAGATGGAGGTGAATGGTATGGATAACATTGATATTGGTATTGAGGATAGTGAGAGAAAGATTGAGTATATGGTGGATTTCCTCTGTAAGGGTCTTCCCAACCCTGTTTCCAAGATTGGTTTTGAGATAGGGATTGAGATGGCCAAGGTTGCCAAATAAAAGGTGTTTTCCAATTATGTTGTGCATAACCTTTGAAATTATGTACAATGATATTTCATAATATTGGGTTGATGAGGCTGCCATGGTCCTCTTAGCGCTTGATTCACTCCATTAGCCTTTTGGTAAACTGTCTTTAAACCTGGTAATGATGGGCAATCTTTAGTAGTATGTGATCTTGTACAAATTTTACAAATTTTAATGTTATCAAGTCAACATTCATGCAAAGCAACATTTCCAACTTTTTTCTTGTTTTTCATTCTTAGAATCTCAATTTGTTCATTTAATTTACCAAGAATGTTTAGAAAATTATTAAGTGCAGTTTGACTTACCAATCCCGTTTTCAACTTACTTTCCCTTGTCGTAACTAGCTCTTGAGGAGATCTTACATACATTGCTTTTCCTCTTGATATATTCTTACATAGTTCACAAATCTCTTGAAATGACAATTGATAAACATCTAATTTTCCCACTAGGTTAAGAAGATCAATCCATTCATCCTTTATAGCATTTAGTAGGAGAGCTTTTAATATGTCTGATCCTAAATTATGCATTTTAGATCTTTTGATATTATAAGTAAATCTCTCCACTAGGTCTTCTAGATTTTCATCCTCTTTTTGATTCATCTTAAAGACTTCATTTCTAAGTTCATGGTGTTTGTAATGATTTTTATATTTTCCAAAAATACTCTTTTCATATCATCCCATGTCCTTATAGAATTTGTTCCTAAAGTCACGAACCATCTAAGAGCTTTATCCTTCAATGTTGTTGGAAACAAATTCAATTTTTGAATGTGTAATGAGTAGCCATAAGATCTACAAATGATTTCAAATTCAAAAATAAAAGTTTCTGGGTCTTCTAATCGCATACCTTTGAAGTTAGGAAGTACTGGTGGAGGGATGTTCTTCACTTGAACATTGACATTAGTTTCTTGAATGGGAAATCCAAAATGATCTCCATCCACTTCTTCATCCTCCTTTGTCTTCTCTTCTACTTGCAAAAATAAGAATTCATGATGTGGATGTGTGGCTCTTACTGCACCACGTGATATAGTGGGGGTGGTAGGTGATTGAAGCTTTATATATATATATGATATGATATGTAGCTAAATGGTTTATGCATCTACATGCATTAAAAAAAAAAAAAAAAAAAAAAAAAAAAAAAAAAACAACAACAACAACAACAACAACAAAAACAAAAACAAAAACAAAAAAAACAAAAACAAAAACCAAAAAACAAAAAAACAAAAAACAAGAAACAAGAAACAAAAACAAAAACAAAACAAAACAAACAAAAGAACCCTAGACTGAAAGCTATTTCCTATGCACACTTCACCGACAACAGCGCCAAAATGTTGAGGCAAATTAATTACCTATCATTTAATTGTCAACCAGGGGGTTTCGTAAAACTTGTGAAGCATGCGTGCACTGTATATGCTAGAAATTAACTTCCAATTTAGATCAATCTAACTACGAAACCAAATAACGACAAACCAAATTCACCTATTCTAATTCAACAATCAATTCAAAAGAAATTATAGTACAGTGTGTGGAATTGAAATATTAATCTATCACACTTGTAGGAATTGAAATCTTGATCTACCACACTTTCAATCCTAAGGGGGCTATATCGATATAACCTACACCAATGATTTGAAGTTGAACTTTCACCTATTTCAGTTCCTCTCCCTCATTCATCAGAGTGGGATGGAATCATTACATATATAATATATGCAATGACCCACGGGAAAGGACATTCTTGCTCGATGACCGGGGAGGGTGAGAGGATGCTACAGCAGGCTCGACCATAAGGTGTCGTTAGGCCGCTCGACCAACGCCTTTTA
>APFE031213131.1:70910-82917 GCA_000404065.3 Pinus taeda | reverse complement strand
AACCACTAATCTACGGAGTAAGAGAAGATGAAGTAAGGTGAATTCCGCAAGGTTCTACTGGTGAGGGGGGAAGGTATAACCTTCCTTCTCTCTCTCACCCTCCGATGATAGAGAAATCAATGTTGGGCGAGACCGCTAGATTAGCAATAGATTCTTTGGAGAATCCTTTCGAAAGCTGAGAAAGCGACACATAACGTAGGAAATTCGGAAATCCGGATTATTGGAGAGGATTGGAGAAACCCCAAATCCCACCATGAATGACGAACTCCGTTACCCATATGATAGCGCGGCGCTAATGAAGTGAGATTGACTAAGCTTAGAGTTAACTTCGGGAAATTGACGGAGAAACCTGAGGCAAGTTGGTAGAAATTATCATAAGTGAGGCTGAAAAAACCTATTTCCAGGCCAAAAGGGGGACTGAACGAAACCATAGTGGCTAGGAAAGCCCCGGGGATTCTATGGTAAATTGGAAACGTCGGAGTAAACTGCGGCTTGTGAATAGTAAGATGAGGTGATAACGGCCGAGTGATGTTCGTATTTGGGTTGACTAAGTTTCGCATGATTGGGGTTGACTAAGTTTCGCATCAAGGTGACAGGATTTGAACCTATGGCCCTCTGTACCCAAAACAGCCGCGCTAACCAGACTGCGCTACACTAAGGGATCGTGTGTGCATTATCAAATCAGGATCCTATGAAATGAATAATCAAAACCACATGAGATAAAATTAAAGCAAAAACAATCATTCTTAACCTTTAGATATGAAAGCAAATAAAAATAATAATCACTCCTAACCTCTCACACAAGAAAAGATATGGAAGAAATAAATCTTAATCTATGAAAAACAATAAATATTAATCTATGAAAAATAATAAATCTCATACATTATAGGTGGCCAATCCAAAAGCATGAGGGATGGAAAGTTGAGAGGCTCTAAATACAAGCATAACCAAATCAAAGTGAACATCGCTCATGAGCATCGTGCCAAATCCAAATTCTATATTCAAAACATGAGCATTTCCCCAAATTTATACATGCCTTTGAAAGGAGGAGGCTCTCCTATTTATACAAAAACATAAGAATCTACCTCATTAATGGAGGTCCATTATTCTCTCCCTAGATCCCTAGAAAATATCATAGAGTTACAACTCAAATAGGTAATGATGACACACATATCCTCTTTGACCTTTATCCAAATCTTCTTCCATATCTTGAAGGGAATTCGAATTTAAGCATTGAAGGCCACATAAGGGTGCCTTGGAAGCTTCCAAATGACCTACACATGTCATGAAACTCAAGCCACTTTTAAGTATTAGCAAGTATATGTCTTTTTTCTAAGTTTTAACCATTTAATTCACTCATAATACTAGAAATCATTAACTTTTGGAAAACACAAAGGTAACCCCATGCAATCATGAAAATGGAGACTAATGAAAGATTATATGGCTATGGAGTTGCGATATGTGAGTGAAATGGTGGCGATAAAGGTGAAAGTGGATGATATTTTGAAGACATTTTGGAGACTCTACACCAGGTTCGAGACTTCCACGTGCCACCCGACCATAGACATGGTTGAACCAAATCTTTCTTTTATCAGTCACCCCTGTCCTATATTCCAAGCATGAATGTGGGATCTCATGGATAAATCAATCCAAAAACACCCAAGGGAATCCATAGGTTAAACCACCTCCACCCTCACCAAACTGTGATCTCACCAAGATCACAAAACCAAACCAAGCTTGGAATGCCTTCATACTCCATCACTATCCTTGGGGAATTTTTATTCTCCTTCTCTCTTGGGCTTTATAGCAATGTATACTGAATCACTAGGACATAAACTGAGACACCAATATTTTGTATTTACCTCCATCCACATTGAATCACTAGGCCCTAACTAAGACTCCACCCTCAGGCTTTACCTTGTATCCCGCCAAAACAAATCAAGGGATTCCTAATCCTTTGGGAATTTTCCTGAGACCACCTTCGCCCCATATTTAGAAGCCATCTAATAATTCCAAAGCTCAAAACCGAGAAAACAATCCCATCACATGATGACTATTTAGAAAAAAGGCAAGGCAAGGTTGAAAACCACAGTCATAACCCTGAAAAACCATGCCACCGATAGCAAGAGAACCATATACCAACATGAAAAATCCATGCATGTCAAAACTATATAGGAAATCACACATGCAATATGTTACCTGCAAGTATTCTTGTTGAATTTGCTTGATCCTTCTCTTCATTGCTTGATCTTTGCTTTCCATTCCTTCTCTTGTCCTTCCTTTGCTTTATTTTCCCTTCCTTGCTCCAAAGCTAGAATTCTCCAAGAAAATTATAAGTGTCCAAGAGTGAGAAAGAGAGAGAATAATGAGAGAGCTCCAAAACTAAACTGGCAAAAGGTTACAAAATGATCGTCAAAATCCTTTTTATCAATGAGGCCTCTATTTTCTTCATTTTCCATTATTTTCCTTCATTTTCCTCCTCACATGCAACCTATGACCTTTCACCTTCCTTTTATCATATTTTCATAAATAAATGTGCCAAAATACACTTTTTTCCTTTTTAGTGCCTTAGCCATTTCCTTTTCCAATTTCCTTTAGCCATAAACACATCCATAGATGCCCCACTAGGATATATTTTCCCAATATTAAGCTTGGAATAAGTGTCCCTTAATCGTGGTCTTATTTTCCCTTTCTTAACTTTTATTGCATGAAATTTTAACCAGGGGTTGTCATAGACCCATTCCCCTTGGGGAACACTATCCTCGGTGTTAAACCACACCAAGACCTTAGAAAAACCATTATATACTACCCATGGAGATTTATAACTTAACTTGTTGCAGTATTTACAATGAATGACCTGCTCAAAAGCAAAGCAATGTGACAACATGACAAGATAACAACCATATCGCTTATTGGAGCTTTATAACTTAGCTCATGGTGGTATTTACATCCATATACATATGTAGATATACCAAAACATCAATAAAACATATGCCAAACATATGTCAAACATCATATCAAAATTGCTTTGCCTCCACAGGCAAACAAAAAAGGATATATGGCCTACATCTGATCCACCATCTCCCATGTAGCTTCTTTGGGCCCAAAGTGCTTCCACTACACTTTAACTTGCTCTATGGCTTTGTTCCTAGGTATGAGCTACTTCCGCTGCAATATGCACCGAGGCTTTGGCTGGAATTCTTCTTCTTTCTCCACCTGTAATACAAACCAACCAATAACATGATCACCATTTTTTATATACCTTTTAAGTAATGAAACGTGGAAAACATCATGGAATTTCATTGTTGGAGGTAGTGCAAGTCAATAGGCCACTGATCCAATCCTCTCAAGATCTCAAAAGGCTCGCAATACCGTGGTGTCAACTTGTCACATGATCCAATCCTCAAATATCTCTTCTTGGGCTTGATGCGAAACTACACATGCTACCCAACCTAAAACTCCTTGAATGCCCTATGTTGGTCTACATAACTCTTATGTCTATCATGTGTTGCCTTTAGATTCTTCTTTATAACTTGCATTTCCTGTTCCATGTCTGTCAACATATACAGTCCAATAAGTACCTTATTCACTAGATCACTCCAGTTGATGGGAGTATTACAACTCCGCCCATACAGTGCCTCGAAAGGACTTATCCACAATGACTCCTGATAACCATTTTTGTATGCAAAATCAACCAATGGAAGATACTCCTCCCATATCCAATGATGGTGCATCATGTACATCCTCAACATATCCTCCAAGATCCTGTTGACCCTCTCTGTCTGTCCATCTGTCTATGAATGATAGGTTGTACTAAAGGCCAAATTTGTACCCAAACCTACAAATAGCTCCTTCCAAAACTTGGAAGTGAACTTCACATCACCGTTTGACACAATATTCTTCATAACACCATGTAATCTTATGATCTCCCTGATAAAAACCTGTGCCACCTCAGCTGAATATGTAGTTTTCACTGCAATGAAGTGAGCTACCTTGCTCAACCTGTTGACCACAACCATAATAGAATCATGTTGTCTCACTATCCTCAGAAGACCTGTAATGAAATCCATGGAAATGACCTCCCATTTCCATACCAGAATCAGAATACGTTGTAGTAGACCACCTGGATGCTTACATTCTGCCTTTACCTGTTGACTATCCAAACATCTAGCTATGAACTTTGCCACTTCATTCTTCAAATTTCGCCAATAGTAGAACTTCTTCACTGTCATCAACATCTTATGATATCATGGGTTACCCAAGTATGGCTTGATGTGAAACTCCCTCAAGATAAGCTTCTCAAGCTCACTGCAATCTAGCACATAGATCTTCTCCCTGAATCTCACCAAACCATCTGCCATGAGATGATAGTCTGCATCCTTATCACCTATACCTATACCTATACCTGTACCTATACCTGTACATGTACCTATACCTATACTTATACATGTACCTATACTTGTAGCTATACCTATACTCTACTATAACCTGTTTATAATATCCATATAGCTATCATCCTGTTGTCCTGCTTGCAAGATCCTATCTTGTAATTTTATCCTATAAGAGCTCATAGCTACTATATGATTCACTTGTACCTTCCTGCTAAGAGCATCTACAACTCAGTTCTCCTTTCCTTAATGTATCTAATCTTGAAGTCAAACTCACTAAGGGTAGCCAACCATCTAGATTGCTTGTCATTTAGATTCTATTGTTCAAAAAAGTATCTCAACCTACTATGATCACTCATCAATACAAATCTCCATCCAAGAAGATAATGCATCCACATGTTCAAGGCGTGAATAATCATTTCCAACTCAAGATCACGAGTCATCTAGTTCTGCTCGTTCTCATTCAACTTCTTGGACTCATAACACACCACCTGTCCCTCTTGCATAAGGACTCCACCAAGTCCTCTTTTACATGCATCTATATACACTACAAACACTTTATCAGGATTTGCAATTTTAAGGACTGAACATTGGACAACAACTGCTTCATCTGCTCAAAACTAGCTGCACATTCTTTTGTCCATTCTAACTTCTTACTTTTCCTCTACAAGGATGTCATAGGATATGCAATGAATGAGAATTTCTTGATGAACCTCTTGTAGTAGCCTTCCAACCTCATTAATGATCTCACCTCATCCACATTCTTAGGAGTTTCCCACTCCATGATGGCCCTTATATTTTCTGGATCTACTGTTATGCATTCCTTGGAAACAACATGTCCCAAGTAATGCACCTCCATCTGAAAGAAGCTGCACTTGCTAAGATTTGCATACAATTTATGCTCTCTTAGCAATATCAACATTGTTGTTAAATGCTCAACATGATCTTATTCATTCTTGGAGTTTATCAAGATGTGATCAATGATTACAATAACAAACTTGTCCATATCATGACACAACACACTATTCATCAACACATAGATGTAGATGGGGCATTAGTCAAGCCAAATGGAACTACAATAAACTCATAATGCCCATACCTAGTCCTGAAGGTATTCTTTTAGATATCCTCTTCCTTGATGCGTACCTAATGGTATCCCAATCTCAGGTCGATCTTAGAGAACATTGTTGCTCCCTTCAACTCATCAAACAAATCATCAATCCTCGGCAATGGATATCTATTCTTGATCGTCACCTTGTTCAACTGCCTGTAATAAATGCACAATCTGAGAGTACCATATTTCTTCTTTATGAACAACACTGGTGCACCCCAAGGTGATACAATTGGCCTAATGTATCCCTTATCAAGCATCTCCTTTAACTACAATTTCAACTCTACTATCTCTAGGGTACTCATCATGTAATGTGCCTTCGATGTTGGTGTTTCCCCTAACACCAAATCAACCGAGAAATCTATTTCCCTATGAGGAGGTAACTCTAGAATCTCTGCTGGAAACACATCCCGATACTGCTGCAACACATGGTACCTCTTGAATATTTCTGCATCCTCAAAATATTACCCTTATCACTATATATATGCACTGCAAACATCACACAACCTTTTCTACAACTACACTTAGCTTGTATAGTGGTAACCATCCTCACTGATGTAGGATTCTTCTTTCCCTACGAAATTCTCTTTTCCCCATTATCATCCAAGCACTCAATGGCCTTGTTGAAGCAATCCACTTTGGTCTTGTTAAGGTGCAACCAATCCATACCCAAAATCATGTTATATGGTCCCAATGGTAGTACATTCAAATGTGTTGTTGTAGGCATACCATTTAACTCAAATGCGCAAGCTCTTACCCAATGGTGAAATCTCTTATTTGTACCTGTAGCCAACTATGCCAACCAAGATTCTACATGCACTTCTTTTCTCAAACCACACTTATCCACCATGTGAGGATTAATATAACTATAATTATATCAAGGATAAATCAAAATAGAAACAACCTGATCACAAAGCTTACCATCCATCTCAATGATAGATGCCTGATGATCCACTTGTCTGTTGTCCACATTTGCATAAATCCAAGGAATGATCACTGCCCTAAGTACTATATACCTGGGGTCTACCACCCCGATACTGCGAACAATCTTTCTTACAATGATCCCTGCCACATGTCCAACATCGAAAACAGTGCTCTACCATCACCTCTAGTATGTTTCTCTTCATGTCCCTTCCCAACTATATTGAACTTCTTGTAAGGGACTACATTTCCTTTCTCACATGCATCTTGAGGTCTTCCTCGCTTTAGTGGCCATTTTCCCCTAACTTTCTCCTTTCAAGTCACACTTAGGCTCAACTTTGTGCTTTGACTGCTCATAACAATGTTTTAGATTTCGAATGGCCTCCTCCAATGATCTAGGCTAATCGAATTCAATCTGGTCTTTGTATGCTACTGGCAATTTGTTGATGAATCTTTGAACCTCAACCTTCTCCCCCTTGAGGTAAGGCACATATATCAATAGTTCCAAGAACCTGCTAGTATACTCATCATGTGTCATGGAACCCATCTGCAAATCATAAAAATCATTAGCTATATCATCATATTACCTTTCCAATAAATACTTCTTCTTGAAGAGCCTCTCAAACTCATTCCAAGTCAAGTCATCCTCTTGAATACTTAACATTCTTCACATCCTCCCACCAGATATCTGCTTTCCCTTTAAGACTAAAAGTGGTTATATTTACTTTCATGTTCTATGAATAATCGTGCAATATGAAGAACTTCCTCATACCAAGCAACCATGCCTCTGCATCCTGTGATTTCTCCATCTCTCCATCGAATGTAGATGGATTTTCTTTCTTAAACTCATCCGGAAAATATCCCTTGTCACTCCTCCTTTAAGAATGGTAATGATGATGATCATAATGGTTGTTAGAACCAGAACTATAATAGTACCTGTGTCTATAACCCCTCCTATCCAGAGTATCCAAGGACCTGCCATCTATGATCGTGTCCTCTCCATCCAACCTATACTCACCACGAGACTTGATGCCATATGCCCTGTTAGTTCTATCTTCCTGCTCATGGTTGTTTTGAAGTGGTCCTTGTCATTGCAAGTTGAACAAACTTTGAAGTGTCACTGCATTTACCTCTGCTTGCTTCTCTTGTGCATGTAGGATTTTGTCATTGCCTGCCTTACAACTCCTTATTTATGCCTTTAAATTTCTAAGTGTGTCTGCCAAATCAAAAGAGTGCCCAACACCACACTGTTCATCTGATCCATAGGGAGAGTCTCAGGAACGTAGTCTACCATCTTGTTAGTCATCTTTGATAATATTCCTGCAAGGTATATCATGTTAGCTAAACCAAATCACAATGAACCAATGTACCTTAGCATAATTTAGGGAGGATACCTTATCTGCAGGATCAAGAAATTAGTGTAATACATGTATAACATAATCATGATAACATATAGAAATATAATAGATACTCATATAACCATATAACCATCATTCTGGCTAGAGTCCAGTCAATAATGCATGACCATATCAACTTCACTTACCATGACCTCATGCATGACAACAACCACCACATCACTGTACACTTGACCACATGTGAATACTAACATGCATAAACAATGCATAATCAACCATACACTCATGACAACACACTCCACAAAAACACCATCAAATTCCTATGGAGACCTCACTATAACCATAACCCATACCATACAAATGCAATAAACACATGGTCTTACAACACAAGAAACACATATACAACCATCATGAATGCATGACTAACACACAACCCATCCAGTTCGAGGGGTGGACCATGCTTTGATACCACTCTATAATGACCCTCCTCCCACATCTACCCAAGTATCCGGCCATCCAAGTTAAACATGTGATGAGAAGTTACTATGATATGATTCAAATCCCTATGTGGCAATTAAGAAAGTGGAATCGACCGAAACACATCATACCAAACTTTCTACACCTGCTACATGACTCCTAGAATGCATCCTAGTCATTCCCCTGACCAGTCCCTAGGTCCCACTGAGATTTTAAACCACTAAACCCTCGGACGCTCCCTTGATATGGACAAGGGTGTGTCTGGGAGGCTCCAGACACTCGCACATCAAGATATGTATGCTTCTGGGGAATTTTATCCTCACACCTATGCTTGTGACTTCGAGATTTGTGCCTCTTTTCAACCCCAGAATCCATGTCACTTCCCAGAAACCCTTGTAATTTTAAGAATCCATAATTTACATGATGATAAGACTTACAAATCAAAAACTAACTCTAGGACTAGGCCTTACCATCTCCAACGAGATTGAGATTATGTCAAACACTTGGCATCAACACAATCTATAGGAAATGAATACAAGACAGAGCATAAATGACTGATAAATCATATGAGACTTGACAAGAAGGATCACCACTCTCTTCCCTTAACTATTTTGACATCAACTAGCTCTTGAATCCATTATCCTTTCACTTACAAGTAAATACATGAAACTATGACTATAACTAGTCACATAACCATGCTTATAACCAACATCAAACCATATAAATAACAATCATATAACAACCATGGTTTGCAAATTTCTGTGGTGTGGTTTTTGAGACAATGAATTCGAATATTCCACAATTTTCATATTTAATTTGTCAACGTTTCGAGTCTAGACCAAGACTCATCATCAGGACTGATTTACAAAGAAGAGGAGCTGGAGCAATAAATATGATTAGGTGAGGTTTTCAAGTTGGGAAGCCGACCAGTTTAATGATTTCTATTTCAAATTCATTATTATTATTTTATTGTTAATAAATTACTAATTATATAAGTTACTCTATTTTAATAATTGATATATTGCGTTCATTATTGATTATATTTTTCTTTTATGTTTTTCAACTTTTTGTAATAAGTTTAGATTCTTTAATGAATTGTCTTTTTTTTTCTAAATTTATTCTAATTAAATACACTTATTTATGTTTATAAATTGCTTTACCTAATATTTTTAATTATTGATTAATATAAGTTTATGTTATTAGCTTGTTTTTCATCTAATGTAATAAGTTTAGTTACTTTAATAAATTGTCTATTAATTTTTAATTCTTCATTATTCTATTAAATTATATTTGTCTATGTTTAAAGGAGAGGTGTTTAGTGATTTTTTTTAATATTTTGATTATTGATTAATTTAAGTTTATGTAATTTGTTTGTTTCTAGGTTTTCCTTAAATTTATTCTGTATTTTTAGGTTTCCTTACGTTATTGTAATAAGTTTTCTATTTTTCAAAATTTTATTATATATTTTATTTAATTGCAATAGTTTAATTCATAGGAGAGAAGTTTAATGTGTTTGTTAAATTTTTTATTTTCTAACATCATATGTCATATGTTATTAGTTTATTGTTAGTGTAAATTGAATCTTAATTGTAATTAATGTGAAGTCTAGTTTTTATATTGTAAGTATATTCCATCTTTTATAATGCTTAATATTATGTTTATATTATTGATTAATATTCTATCTTTTTTTTTCTAATTAAATTTTATTTATCTATGTTTAAAGGGATCATATGTCTTGTGTTATTAGTTTATTGTTAGTGTAAATTGAAACTTAATGCTAATTAATGTGAAGTCTAGTTTTTATATGGTAAGTATATTCCATCTTTTATAATGCTTGATATTATGTATTGATTAATATTCTATCTTTTTTATTCTAATTAAATTTTATTTATTTATGTTTAAAGGAATCATATGTCTTGTGTTATTAGTTTATTTTTAGTGTATTATAAATTGAATCCTAATTATATTTACTATGAAGTCTAGTTTATTTTATAAACATATTCTATCTTTTATAATGATTAATATTATTTGTATGGTTGGGAGAGGAGGTGGTTTGACCTAAAGTAGGGTCAATGAAAGGAAAGGGGGAAGAGTGTTAAGATGCTAAAGGGCAGAGCATGAAGAGGAGGGGTGAGTGTGGTAAGGGGTGAATTGCGAGAGGTAGGGGAACAAAGGGCGGGAAAGATGAAGAATGGTAGGGGTGGTGAGAAAGGGAGGGTCATTTTAATCAATGGGGGTGAGAAGGGAGGTCCAATTTCTGTTGAAAAGTGTGCAACAAGAAATGCTAAATTTAGAAAGTGCTAAAAATAACACTTCTAAAAATGGCAGTTTGGCCAATGAGCATTTTGGCCACCTTGGGTGAGAGGTGAAACTGCTAAAAATAGAATCTTCTAAAAATAGCATTTCTAGGTCCCTTCTTATTTTTAGCAATACCTGGTCTAACTATAGGAAGTAAAAACGAATTTGATCTTAACAACAATTTAAAATATTAATTAATTAATCTCCATGAATTAATTAGTTATGGAAAATTAAACTTGAAGTCTTTGTGAGATCATGCAATTATTTTCTCTCTCGATTTAGGAATTTATCCCTTGATTAAAGGAGATAAGGTTTAGTTCTATAATGAGAGAATCAACTGACTTAGTTTAACTTAGTCAAGTCCATTTAGATTATTTTAACAAGTTGTTAAAATAATGAAATATAGTTTGTTAATGCTTGCATGCATGTGACAACTATTATTTCAAAAAACTAAGCATTCCCTCATGGATAATTGATGCATGTCAGTTTAGACAGAGACCCAGTTGAGATCAGATAAGGGACAATGTACTATCAGATGCTTGGATATTTCTAGTAAGTATTCCTTGCATGGATCTATTTCCAAGATAAATACATATTATATGAGATTGGAGGACTTGTGGCCTATATATTGAGGCCTAGGTAGCCTATGATCTTCAATCATCAGCATATAGAGAGAACAGGATAGCTTTTGAGCTGATTCTTTTTGTATGTTGTTGAGGATTTCCATCTGATTGATAATACAGAGATGGGGTTTTAGGCTGGTGCTTTCCCCAGGTTATATCTTCTATGTTATGGTTGATTACTTCTCATTCTCAGTTATATTTGTTCATGCTTGATGTTGTTCATGTTCAATTAAGTTTCTGCAAAGTTTATGGTAGATGTAGATCTAGTATTATGCTTTAGTACATTGCATATATCAGTTTGATCTACAAGTGAAATTTATACATGATATCAGTGAGCTAGCTGATTTGTAGAGAAAATTATACATGGTATCGGAGCACAGGTGATCAAGGAAGAAGAGTATACAGGAAGGAATTTGAATTTTATTATTCGGGATATAGATCTCAAGTTCTTATCACATCTATTTCACCGATGGCGTTCTATGGTTTGAGGCTTGAGTATGCCCTTGATGGCAGCTCAAACTATATAGCTTGGAAGGATCGCATGGAGGTAGTATTGGAAGATAACGACCTTAAGGACTTCATTGATCAAGAAGTCCCTAAGCCTACTAATGCTACTCAACTGGCGGAATGGAAGAAGTGTGTGGCTAGAGTTAAGAGAATTCTCTTGGAGGGAATGCAAGATCACATTGTCTCAAGCCTCCATGGGAAGGAGACTCTGTTTGCAATGTGGAAAACATTGAAAGATTTATATCAGAATAGCAGTGATCAGAGGAAGCTGGCACTGAAGGACAAACTTCGAAAGATCAAGTGTGAAAAGGATGAGATGATCTCTAT
>APFE031213131.1:59672-70890 GCA_000404065.3 Pinus taeda | reverse complement strand
TGGTTTCATCCATGGTGGGAAGTGGTTGGTTTCTTGACAGTGGAGCTTCTTTCCACATGACCGACGACAAGAGTTTGTTCAGTACTTTGGAGGAGAAAGATCTCCAAATACTTATAGCGATGGGTAATGATGAAAAGTATAATGTCTTAGGTGTAGGCACGGTTATTTTTCAGAGGGAGCATGGAGCTCGCCTTACCTTGACCGATGTCAAGTATGTACCAAGACTAAAGAGAAACTTAGTGTCAATTGCGATGCTGGAAGACAGAGGCTATGATGTAGTCTTCAGTAAGGGAAATGTTTTCCTTAGACACATCATCACTAGACAGGTGAAGCAGATTGGTTCATGGGTCAAGAACTTGTATGCTCTTGAGGTTCAAGATGCATGCAAAGCCTTGAGCAGCAAGGCAACTGATGGAGACTTGGTGGTTAAGAGGGAGGGTATGTTACCTCTCAACATGCAACACCAGAAAATGTCTCAGATGATTGTGGAGGAGCCACGATTAGTGCAGCAACTTTAGGAGGTTGTGGAGCAGCCACAATAGGGGAAGCTGAGAGGAGGTCAAGTAGAGACATCTACTCATGCAGAGACCTCCAGTAGGGGGAAACTTCGAGCCATGTGGGCAAAGGGATTGCATGTAGCCATACCTCAAGGTAGGAGGTGGGGTGATGTGGATTGATCGTCCCAAGGAGGAGGGGCAAGATCCTTGAGGTACCCAACCTCTTGGATGAGACCTACGGGAGCCCTGATGTGGAGTAGCAGGAATTGACTGATCGAGTAGAGACAGATGTGGATGGAGAGGCAGAGAGAGCTATAGTACACGAAATCCCAGGAAAACGCATAGCCTGCAAGCTGCAGCAATGCGAGAGGCACAACTGTGTTGCATAGTGCTATGTGGCACAGAGAGGTGTGCAATGGTGCGAGATGCATGGAGATGTTGTAGTAGCACAGATGTTAGAGAGGGAGCACTTGTCAGCAGCATGTAGAGCTTCAACATCAGAGTATGTTTCTAGCCCAACAGAATGGTCAGTTGGGAGTGTTTTTTGTTCGAAGAATTGTTGGAGTAAGTGGACCTAGTGGATGTGTTGCATGCAGAACATTCCAGAGTTACAGGATCAGGTTCGAGAGGAAGTCTTTCTTGTTGAGAGGGAGTGTTGAAAAGTGTGCAACAAGAAATGCTAAATTTAGAAAGTGCTAAAATAGAACTCCTAATAATAACACTTCTAAAAATAGCAATTTGGCCAATGAGCATTTTGGCCACCTTGGGTGAGAGGTGAAATTGCTAAAAACAAAATCTTCTAAAAATAGCATTTCTGGGTCCCTTCCTATTTTTAGCAATCCCTAGTCTAACTATAGGAAGTAAAAATGAATTTGGTCTTAACTACAGTTTAAAATATTAATTAATTAATCTCCATGAATTAATTAGTTATGGAAAATTAAACTTGAAGTCGTTGTGAGATCATGCAATTATTTTCTCTCTTGATTTAGGAATTTATCCCTTGATTAAAGGAGATAAGGTTTAGTTCTATAATGAGAGAAAGTTGACTTAGTTTAACTTACTCAAGTCTAGTTAGATTATTTTAACAAGTTGTTAAAATAATGAAATATAGTTTGTTAATGCTTGCATGCATGTGACAACTATTATTTTAGATAACTGAGCATTCCCTCATGGATAACTGATGCATGCCAGTTTAGACAGAGACCCAGTTGAGATCAGATGAGGGACAATGTACTATCAGATGCTTAGATATTTCTAGTAAGTATTCCTTGCATGGAGAAGGATCTATTGCCAAGAGAAATACGTATTATAGGAGATTGGAGGACTTGTGGCCTATATATTGAGGCCTAGGTAGCCTATGGTCTTCAATCATCAGAGTACACAGAGAGCAGGATAGTTTTTTAGCTGATTCTTTTCGTATGTTGTTGAGGATTTCCACTTGATTGATAATACAAAGATAGGGTTTTAGGCTGGTGATTTCCCCAGGTTATATCTTCTGTGTTATGGTTGATTACTTCTCATTCTCAGTTTTATCTGTTCATGCTTGATGTTGCTCATGTTCAATTAAGCTTCCACAAATTTTATGGTAGATGTAGATCTAGTATTATGCTTTAGTACATTGCATATGTCAGTTTGATCTGCAAGTGAAATTTCTACATGATATCAGTGAGCTGGCTGATTTGAAGAGAAAATTCTACAATTTCTGCTAATTTCCAAGCCTCCATCCCTATTGAGGTTATGTGGGTGTTTTATGATCTCAAGGGCTTCACGAACTTTCCGCTTAAAATGGTGTTTTTCATTGGCAATGATCTTTGTGTCTTCAAGGCATATATGGTGGTTTGTCTTGCCTGCATGCTCAACTAAAGCTAAAGAACGAGTTCTCTCATTCCACATATCTGCACCAAGCTCTTTGAGCCTGATCCTGACTGACCTGCCTATTTCCCCAATGTAGTGTTCTCCACAAGAACATTTGATCATATAAACACCTTTTTGTTGGAGTTGTTCCTGGTTGTCCTTGACAAATTTCATTCTTTGTTTGATAGTTGTCATGGGTTTGAATGAAGTTTTGATATCCTTCTTTATGAGAACTTTAGCTAGCTTGTCAATGACTCCCTGAATATATGGAAGGTAGGCATTAGTAGTTGGGGGGTTATTTGATTTATCTTTTCTGTTACCAAATTTGGCTTTCTGAATGGCCTTGAAGATGTCTTTATTATTGTATCCTAAGCTAGTAAATGTTTTTCTTAAGTAGGTAATCTCCTCTTCGAGGTGGATCTCATATGATATTCTACATGATCTAGTGAAAAGAGTTTGAAGAACACCCAATTTTTGAGCTGGGTGGTGGTGTGAATCAACATGAAGATAATTATCAATATGTGCCTTCTTTCTGAACACTTTGTGTCCTATGGAACCATCATTGTTTCTTATGAGAAGGATATCAAGGAATGGGATGCAATTATTTTCCTCAACCTCCATAGTAAACTTGATGTCATCAAACATGCTATTGAGATGGTTTAAAAGGCTTTTAAGTTCATCATCCCCATGAGGCCAATCAACAATAGTGTCGTCCACAAACCTGATCCAAAACTTAGGTTTTAATGGGTAGGTGTCAAGAGATTTTTTTTCAACTTTTTCCATGAAGATATTGGCTACAATAGGTGAAAGAGGTGATCCCATAGCTACTCCAGAAGTTTGCTCAAACATTTCCCCTTGGAAGGTGAAGAAAGTGGAACGTAGACGTATTTCAGCCAACTTTGCAGTTTGGGGGTCTGCCACTTCTTTTACCACTTGGATTGCTTCATCTAAGGGGATTTTGGTGAAGAGTTGGACCACATCAAAACTGACAATCTTATCTCCCATATCTAGCTTAGCTTGTTTAATGAACTCAACATATTGGTTGGAGTCTTTGATGTAAGAGCTGGTTTCACCAACCAGAGGTGCTAAGTTGCTGGCGACATACTTTGCTAATTTTTATGTGGGTGATCCGATAGTATTGACTATAGGTCTCAGGGGGAAATCTGTTTTATGAATTTTGGGGGCCCCATAAATACGAGGTGTAATTTCACTGTCAGGGGTAAGGCTTTTTTTTTTCAGTTTCTCATCTAGATTGGTCTCTTTAATGGATTTTTTTTTTATTTTTTTATTTTTTTTTTATTTTTTTTTTTTTTTTTTTATTTTTTTTTTATTATTTTTTTATATTTTATTATTATTTTTTTTTTTTTAAAGGTTTTTTGTAGCTACCACTGTTATATAAGTGGTCTTTCATTTTGTTTATATAGTCCCCACGGTCCATTACCACCATGGCACCACCTTTATCGGCCTTTAGAATGACAATGTCATTATTATTTCTCAGAATTTTTAGGGCTTTAAGTTGCTCATGGTTTAGATTACTTTTAGGAGATTTGGCTTTCCTTAGGATGACACCGCACTCTTATCTAAGAAGCTCTTTGTCCTCATCATTGAGAGCCTTGATCCCATTTTCAAGACCGCAGATAATTTCTTCGTTAGGGATTCATTTGGGGGCTAGGGCAAAATTGAGACCTTTGTCAAGGACCTCCGTTTTTTATTTTTCCAACTCATAAGAGGAAATATTTATAACTTTTTTATTGTTAATAGAATTATTGTGAGACATGTTTTTTATTGTTTTATCGTTATATCTGCTAGTTGTATTGTTTATATTATCTTCTAGATTGTTGACCATAGTATTAGTTTTTATTTTACTATTATCTATTATATTATTCCTTTTATTATGTTTATTCGTATCTAGTGTATTAGTGTTATCATCAATAATATAGTATTCTATTTGGTTATCTACACCTATGGTTATATTATTTAACCCATTATCTTGGTTGATGTTTATATCTACGTTGATGTCACTTGAACCTAATTTAATTTGCATTTCATTACCATTTTTTTGCGTACCTATTGTCTGATTCTAGTTCATTTTGTATTTTTCCAACCCTTGTTTCAACGTTATTACTATCTATGTTGGTGTTTGATTCATTATGCAATAGAATTCTTTGGTAGGAGTTGGACTCAGTGCTGCGCAATGATTTCCATCCTGTTCGAAGCTTCATTGCTGCGTAATGATTCTGTTTTGCTTGATGTTGCACTGTTGTTTGATTCATTTGACATGCTCTCGTTGGATTTGGACTCATCTTTGGTGTTGCGCAATGTTTTCGCTTTGTTTGATGCATTTGACTGCCGATTGTGCATACTATAGTTGGGCTCAGCTTCAGTGTTGCGTAGTGTTTCCTTCTTATGTGCATTGGAATCAACAATGTTTGACTCAGGGTTGGACTCAGTTTTCAAGCTGCACAGTGCCTCCATTTTGCGTGTATGCTTGTCGTTGGTTCTTGTAAACTTGCTTGTGTGTTGCTTTTCACTGATTACCATTGAGTGTTGCTCACGCTCATTGTTACGTTGCTCTTCCAGTTTTAGTAGCTTCTTGTTATGTCTTACTTAGCAAGAGAACTTAGCTTTTATTAAACATAGGTAAGAGTCGACCAGCTTCGGGACTTCCACGTACCACCCAACCATAGACATGGCTGAACCAAAGCTTTCTTTCAACCAGTCACCCACGTGCCATATTCCAAGCATGAATATGGGATCTCATGGATAAACCAATCCATAAAAAACCAAGGGAATCCATATGTTAAATCTCCTCCACCCTTACCAAACCGTGATCTCACCAAAACCAACACTGAGATCACAAAACCAAACTGAGCTTGAAATGCCTTCGGACTCCATCACTATCCTTGAGGAATTTTCTATCTCCTTCTCTCTCAGGCTTTAGCATAATCCATACCAGATCACTATGCCCTAAACTGAGGCACCAGTCTCTGGGCTTTATCACAATCTATGTTGGATCACTTCGCCCTAACCGAGAGTCTACCCTTAGGATTTACAGTGTATCCCACCAAAATCAGTGAAGGAATTCCCGGACCTTTGGAAATTCTCCTGAGACCACCTTTGCCTCGAATTTTGAAACCATATGGAAATTCCAAAGCTCAAAACCGAGAGAACAAGCCCATCACACCATGGCTATCCAGAAAAAGGCAAGTTAAGGCTGAAAACCATTGTCATAACCTGGAAAAACCATGCCACCAACATCAAGAGAACCATATACCAACATGCAAAGCCTTGTCAAAACCAGCCAGGAAATCACACATGCAATATGTTACCTGCAAGTATTCCTACTGAAGCTGCTTGATCCCGATCTTCCTTGCTTGATCTTTCCTTTCCTTTCCTTGTCCTTCATTTTCTTGCTTTTCCCCTTCTTTCTCCAAAGCTAAAATGCTCCATGAAAATTCTAAGGCTCCAAGACTATGACAGAGAGAGAATAATGAGAGAACTCCAAAACTGAACTGACAAAATGTTACAAACTAATCCTCAGAAGCCTTTTTATCAATGAGGCCTCTATTTTCTTCATTTTCTATTAGTTTACTTCTTTTTCCTCCTCACATGCAACATGTGACCTTTCACCTTCCTTTTCTCCTATTTTCCTTTATTTTCATAAATAAATGTGCCAAAAGACATTTTTGCTTTTTTAATTCCTTAGCCATTTCCTTTGCCAATTTCTTTTAGCCATAAACACATCCAGTGATGCCCACTGGGATATCTTTGTCCAACATTCATCTTGGAACAAGTGT
This sequence comes from Pinus taeda, assembly GCA_000404065.3. Classification (NCBI taxonomy): domain Eukaryota; kingdom Viridiplantae; phylum Streptophyta; class Pinopsida; order Pinales; family Pinaceae; genus Pinus; species Pinus taeda. Next base: position 64,742 of record APFE031213131.1, on the reverse strand, counting down.
CCCTTAATTGTGGTCATATTTTACCTTTATTAACTTGTATTACATGAACTTTTAACCCACGGGTTGTTACACTAGGTATAATATATCTTCTACCATTGAGTAATAAATGTATCAAACAATGAGTTGATCAGGTCTCAAGTTCCCAAATTCGATCTAAAGTTCCCTTTTCAAAATGCAGTGCCTAATCTCTCCTCTCAACAAAAATTGGAAAGGGATGTTAAAAACTTAGAGTTCGATTAGTTCCCAAATTGAAGATGTTGGGCTTAGGATGCATGCCTAGCTAGGGTTGTTGTTTATGAAAAATCCTTGATAAGAGTTTAATAGAAAGGTGGGATGGTTAACTATACACGGGAGCTTGGTCCAAGTCTACATATAGGTAGGGCATTCTTAACTTACCTCCGTAGGAAGCAAGAGAGGCAAGGAAGGAAACCTTAGATTCCTTAGAGATGACTAAGATCAAAAGGTCTTCATAGAACATTTGAACAAAAGCTAAGCTTGAACGATAGTCATGGGCTATTGACTCCATAACTTGAACATGATGCTCCATTCTAGGATTAAATCCTTTATGGACTGATTTTCTTGGTTGAGTAGGTCTGTTAGGTGTAATGTGGATGGATTATTCAGGCTTTAACTTGTTTCCTTGGTTATTAAAGATATTGTTGTAAGAGAAATATTACGAGTCTATAAATTTCCCTTACACTCCATATAAAGGAGGGTAGCGTTGTGTGTATATGTGTGTTGGGATTAGAAAATAACCACAGGGGAGAACAATAGATCCAAGAGTAGAGGTGATTTCTAAAGACACCATTGCACTAAATCATGAATGATCTCCATGCTCCCAAAATGATAGATTGATCCAAGGGGTCATCTCTAAATAAGTTTGTGTGTGGCCCAATCCAACAAACAAAAGACTAGATTGTTGTAACTGTCCATGAAAATGGATCTAAAAATCTGAATGTGGACATGATCAATAATATTCTGACAAGATGAGGGTACAAGAACCCAAGGTTCCAACATTGTGTGTTTGTTTGTTGAGGACTATGAGTATGTCCCAAAAACCTTCAAGGTTATGGCTTTCGTAAGTGAATATGAATGATGAGAACAATGTTAGATGAAATGGCGGGATAATATTTTGAGGGCATGGCATTATGTGAGTAGATGGTGCAATAATCATCATATGAATACCAACAACTTATTGAAATTGATTTCACTTGCACCATTTACACATGTACATTACACCCGTGTGTGTGTTGATAGATAGATATAATTTATTTACATATTACACGTCAACTAATGAGATTCAAGTCATTCTTGGGCATGAACGATCTTGACACTACATTATTTCCTCGTGCCTTTTTCCCCATATAAGACTCTCAATTACTAGGCTAATGATATTTGCACCAATAGTACTCTCGAGTTTTGAGGGCTGCACTTGTGAGTGATGAAACAAAATGATATTAATTGCAATAATGTATCCATTTCATGCATTTCATTCCAAGTTATTAGTCTCTCTGCAATGAGTTTATAAGGTTTCATAATGAGCCCCTCAAAGGCTTACAATTAGGGATAGGAAAATTTACCAAGGCATGGATTAGTGGAGTATTGTCATCACAATTGCAATGATAAGTGCCCACAATGAAGAATAGGAAAAACTTGTCTGAGAGTATCCAGGTGGGGTACGTCTTCTACCATTGAGCAAAGAAGGTATCAAACAATGAGTTGATTGGGCCATGAGTTATTGAATTCGATTTGAAGTTGCCTTTTTAAAAATTCAGCAACCAAACTTTCTTCTACACGACAATCAGATGAGATTTATGCACCCAGTGCCGAATGAAATTCCTCATTAGTGAAATGTTTAACCCCACAACCATCAACTGTTTGTAAGAGTGATCAGTGGTGGCTTGCTAAACCGTACACGTCAGTGAATTGCCCGATTTTCTATACCCACCAGTGATTTTCCAAAATGATCATCGACGCTTTGCTAAACTATGCCCGTGATAAATACCGAGATGCAGCAGAAAAACTCTTCATTTCATTAATAGAAAAATATTGAGCTATGCTTACAAATAGAATGGAAATAAGACAGCTCGGGTGATGGTAGCTTATCTTTGAGAAGAGATGTGGTGGCTACATGCCAACTGAACTGTGTTACAAAAAGGCCCAAGGGCCTATTTATTATGAAAAAACATGATAAAACCCTAAACAACCAAAACCCTAACCCCAGGAGATGTAACATAAAGATTTTGTGGGCCCTGTTGGGGTTAGTTGGGCAGCCAACTTCCCGGGGTCATAACTTGGTCATATTATCTTTGTTTGTTGCGTATGATACCTTGTAGGAAAGGTCTCTTTGAGTACTACAGACTCTAATGCATACCCTTGCTTATGGCTATGGACCTGCAACAGACCTCAAAAAAATGTTGTTTAGGGGGTTAAAACTGCTCTGGAAGTTCAGGATCTGAAAAATTGCTAAAAATAGTAAATGTTGAAATAAACAAGGAAACATATGAAACTGACTGGAGGGTCTAGGTGAAAAAGGCAGGTGGCCACCAATATCCACCTGGATCACCCCGTTAGTGAAATGACTAACCATTAACGATTTGGTTGATTTTATACCTCTTTGGCACTTTGGTTGATTCTCTAACTCCGTGGTTGTCCCTAATTTTTCCTTTGATAATGAATAAAGGTTTACTATCGACACCTCAAATTTTTTTTGATTGAAAATTTTTCTGTCAGATAAAGTTTAAAATTTTACAAAACTATCAAAATCTTTCTGTGAAATTGTGAAAAGGGATCGAGAAGGTGTGAAAACTGTCAAATTTGACGAGTGAGTTTGTTTTGAAATTCCAACCTTGGCACTATACTTTGTAGAAGCCTTCTCATAGTGGTAGGGCACACCATCATGTGGGCATATCACTTATAGCTTCACAAGAAGAAGAAGATCCTCTAAAGGGGAATGGAAATATTAGGGCTTTTGAGGTTTAGGACAATAAATTGTTAAGACCCCACCTCACAAAGAAACAAGGGGGTTGGGTAAATCACATATTCAAAATGTTTCTCGCATAAGCTTTACAACAAGAGCTCCAAGATTCAAAGAGATGCATGTGGGTATTTTCAACTCCCCTTCTTATCAACAAATGCTATTAACTCTCCTTTTAGTTACTCCAACCTTTACCTCTTACAAAATTTCTTCCTTCCTAAGCTTGCATGAATAGATATTTTATGTACATACTATATGGTATCGTTCTTCCTAAGTGTGTATAAATAGATATTTACACACTGTGTGGGTAGCAATTCATAGGAAAGCATTCTTTTAATCTACATCATTCATAGGAAAACATACTTTGATAATTAAAAGGTTTTTTTTGGTTAGTTATTTTTTTTCTTATTGGTTCCTTTATTGTTTGGATCATTACCAATCTTACTTTATGTAGAGTTGTTATGCCAAGGGTTTATCATCTTCTCTAATTCAAAACTAGTTTTTTTTATTATTTCGTATGGGGGTATTCTTTGGTTTTAGTAGCCTTTGACCTTGCTTGGTTGAGTGATGCTTTAGATCAAGTTGTAGGGCTCTCTTAGTAGAGGGATTTGTTAGTTCCTACTCTTTTGAGTGTCTTTTTTGCCTTAAAAATAATTAGACTAGTGGTTTCCTCTTATGGAGGGGTTCCTTGATTCCCACAATCATAATCATGGTCTAATCCTTGTAGCCCTAAAAAGGTGGAATCCTATCCCCCCCCATCTATACCTTTGTAACTTCCTTTCTTCAACTTGGAAACTACTTAAGGGACTTTGCAAGCTCTCTCACTTCATGGAACTCTCCTTAGACTGAATGTAGGGGATAGCTAAGTCTATAGACTTCTTGTGGTAAGCAACCATCGAGTCACTAAATACTTTTGAAACAAAATGATGTGCTTTAATATAATAGAGCTTGGATCCATAAATATCCACCTTACTCTAGTGAAATATTTTTTAGGGAGCCCCTTATTCACATGCAGTTCTACACATATTCTCACAAAAGAAAATAAATAATCCTTCTCTTTGTTTTGATCATGGCTAATGAATGATCCAAGAGAGTTCCCAATTTGGACTAGAGTTTCTTCTTCTCAAAATAATGAGGAGATTTGGGCATTGACCCACAATGGAGTAAAGAGATTAACGTTAACCTTTGGTTAAAATTAGAAGTTTAAGGGCCCTTGAGGAGGCTTGCATGCCCTAAAAACCAAGGGTCTCCTTTTAAGGTCAATTGCTTGTTGATTGACTGAAAAACATAACAATGAAAAAAATTCATCATATAGCTAAATGGTGAAATATCACCTCCATGTGGCTTCAAACTAGTGCATAAGTAGGTCCACGAACAACCAAAATAATCAAAGTCCATTGCATCTAAAAACACACTCTAAATTCTACTAACACTCAAGATCTTCCTAAGTCACATCTAATTAAAAACATAACACTCATGGATATAAGGAATTCTCCATTAAAAAACAGCTTCTACCAAAAACAAGAGCCACGTGGTGGAATGTCATTGTTTTTTTTGTATACATGAATTTTGTGTTTATTTAGTTGAAATGATGATAGTCACATTTGTCTCTTCTTTTATGTAGAATATCTATCCATTGTGTTTATTTAGTTGAAATGATGATAGTCACATATGTCTCTCTTTTTTAATCTAGAATACCTATCCAACCGCTAAATACCCTTGGGGCGTTATAATCTCGTGAAAACTTAAGATACAGAAAGGAACAAACAATTTGAAACTCCAACGGAAATTTATGTTCATTTTAGTTCCTTGACTTTTTCACATTAAACCTTAACTTTTTGAACAATTTATAATAAAAAAGTTATTATCAAAACTTGTTTTAATTTTTAATCACTCACTAAATTTACATAATTAAAATTTTTTTATAAAAATTTGAAATAACTTGCAAAATATTCCAACCAAATATATGAAAATTATTGAATACAAAAATTACAATGAAAATAGTTAATTAAAAATATAAATGTTAAATAACTTACCAACAATTGAATTGTGTTTTATTGATCCCTAGCAACTATATCATGCGAACGATCCAA
>APFE031213131.1:40034-58399 GCA_000404065.3 Pinus taeda | reverse complement strand
TAAATCTTCCACTTCATATTCTCAATTTCTTTTGCCCCTCTTTTCTGATCTCCTAACCATGTATAAGGTGCTACTACGCAAAATCACCTCCATCCTGCCCTTAATTTTTTCACAATATAATCATTTTACATATTTAAAAAATATGCGAATCATTCCGAAACATTCACGGAAAATGTGTGTTTTTATAACTTAGTGAGAGATATTTAATTACCACTGCAAGGATAACATTTAATAAAATAAATTGAATTAAAAATAATTTTTATTTTTAAAATTTAATGTATATAAATATATTTAAATTAATTAATTGGGATGTTAGGAGAAATGGGTTTGATTTTCGGACTTATTAGCTCGCGGATCTTCTACGCTAAGGCTATATGTTGATTTACTTCATGCATTGTATCTTTTTTTATAGGAGATCCTTTGGTTCTCCTGCTTTATATAGACATCATTGTACTCAACAATCCATTTGACCTACTTTATGGTCATTAGTTAAACATAAATATAATTATCTTATCTTATTTTATACTCACTTAATTTACTTGATTATGCTATCATACTAAGCCTTCCACTGCAGTCACTGCCATTGATATTTTAAGAGGCTCTTTAATGTATACTCATCATAAGTATGTCCCATTATAGTCAATGAGACGTTATAGTGCACAAACTCCCCCAAACAACGAGTTAGTGGACATATCTCCCATTGACCCTTAGACATTAGGCCAGCAAACTTTGTGATTTTTATTTTATTTTATTTTATTTATTTATTTATTTTTTTTTCATGCTCTTGAGTCAGTCTTAGACATTAGGCCAGCAAACTTTGTGATTTTTATTTTATTTTATTTTATTTATTTATTTATTTTTTTCATGCTCTTGAGTCAGTCTTAGACATTAGGAGAGATGGGTGTCAAAGCATTCCATACATTGTATCTTTTATGTCCCTGCATTGTACCTTTTATATTCGAGATGGGTGTCAAGGCATTCCATACATTGTATCTTTTGTCTCTGCATTGTACCTTTTATATTCATGCATTATATTTTTGCATTTTATGGACATCATTTACTCAACAATCCCTTTGACTTACTTTATGATCATTACTTAAACATAAATATAATTATTTTATCTACCTCTAAATATTTAATTTTAATTGTTTTTAATTACAATTTATTTATTAATTAATTTTATTCTTTTATTACCATTTACTTAAAATGTATATATAAATTTATCAAAATCTTGAAATTTTACTTTCCAAAATTTTCAAACGGGCTTTATCATAATATTGCCGATATTGCTGGTTTTTGGGGTTAAGATGGGTTTTATGATTATCCAGGTACAAAATCGGGATTGATCTGTACAGGCTGTGCCGCTAAAGCTCTTTGGCCATGGCCGTGTCAGAGCAGAAACAGCAGCAGCGGCAATTGGATTCCATGCCTCTTCGCCTGGCCCTGACTTGCGCTTCCGCCATCGTAGCCGAGACGTCTACTTTCCCAATTGACACCACGAAAACCCGCTTGCAACTCCGCGTCGACTCCTCGTCTGCCCTTAAACGCCAGGGTTCACTCCAAACAGCCCTGGGGATTGCCCGTCAGGAGGGCATAACAGCCCTCTACAAGGGCCTCTCCCCCGCCCTTATCCGCTACACATTCTACACTACCATCCGCATATCCTCCTACGAGCAACTCCGCAACACAGCAGCTTCTGGCAATAAAGAAAAACCTCTGCCCCTTCTCAGCAAGGCCCTCATCGGAGGCCTCTCGGGCATTATCGGTCAGGTACGGACAAGCCCGGCAAAACCCCTTATTCTTTATGACGACCAGGTCTAGAGTTCGAATCCCTTACCCATTCTTAGCCCTATTTCCAATGTTTGTGTGTATGTGAAACGGCATTTGGATCTGCCTCCGTTGACATCGTGGAATTGTTTGTCCGGCTGTAAAACCTCGTCTAATAACTGCAGGTCGTTGCGAGCCCTGCGGATCTTATTAAGGTCAGGATGCAGGCGGACGGTCGCTTGGTTAATCCCAGGTACAACGGATTGGCAGACGCGTTTGCGAAGATCGTGAGGGCGGAGGGCGTGTCTGGGCTCTGGAGGGGGGTTTTGCCAAATGTTCAGAGGGCTTTCTTGGTGAACATGGGCGAGTTGGCTTGCTATGACCAGGCCAAAAGGGCCATCGTCGGACGTGGGATTTGCGGGGATAATGTGGTCGCGCACACGCTGGCATCCATGATGTCCGGGCTTTCGGCCACTGCGCTGAGCTGCCCTGCTGACGTGGTGAAGACCAGGATGATGAACCAGGCCGGGGAGGAGTACAGAGGCTCTGTGGAGTGCTTGGTGAAGACTGTGAGGAAGGAAGGGGCGATGGCTCTTTGGAAGGGCTTTTTCCCCACTTGGGCGAGGCTGGGGCCATGGCAGTTTGTCTTCTGGGTCTCTTACGAGAAGTTCCGGGGCCTCGCCGGGCTTTCGTCCTTCTAACACATGCTAGTTGCATCAGGCAAGCTCTGTAATCACCTTCATGTTATAAAAAAATATTGCTGAGTGATGGACTTTGCCAGTCTGAATTCTGCAAATGATTCGTCTGTTTCCTTCTTGATCCATGTGGTGCATTCTTTCCATGAATAATATCCATTAAAGTTATTCAAAGAAAACAAATGTCCCATTAGGAATGAAAGGAATACGAAGCCAATTTGTCCTTCTTCACAAGAATTGAACGCTCTATATGTTGTGGAAATCTCATGACATTTTTGCACATTAATTGTCCACTACCAACCCCCCAAAAAAAGAAAAAATCCAACCTCCGCCTTACATAAACTTGCTAACTTGCTAAGAGTATGAGGAACCTCTGGATTTGAAGTCACTGCTTGTATACCAGGTTTTGGCTTTATCAGTAAAAACAGCAGAATTTTATTATAAAGAGAGTCTTTACAGAGATTACAAAAATTGCTCGACTGGTCATAGTAGATATAGACCAGGGAGATATATTTTCCGGTGTATCATGACTTGACTATAAAAGCAGTCTTCTGAAAAAGCCTACATAGTATTCAGGCAGAAATATTACCAGAGTATCCTGGTATGATGTATCTGGCTTGATAAGATAAGATAATTATATTTATGACCAACTAATGACCACAAAGTAGGTCAAAGGGACTGTTGAGTACATTGATGTATATACAAAGCAGGAAAACTAAACGGTCTTCTATAAAAGATACAATGCATGAAGTAAATCAACATTTGGCTCTAGCGGAGAAGACCCAGGAGCTAATAGGTATGAGGATCAGATCCATCTCTCCTAACATCTGAGGCTGAATGAATAACACTGAAGAAACTCAACAAAGTTTGTTGGCCCGATGAAGAGTTGATGGCAAGTGCAAACTATCCACTAAATCGTATTATAGGGGGTTCACACGCTACTAGATGTTGGAGGACCTAGTTTGTCTCCCAGGGACGAATCTAAGACGGAACTGCTGCTGAGATCTCGTGCGGCAAGGTGAGGTCCCACGAATCCTCATTGATCTGGACTCTAGATACTGAAGGTAGTACCCTGAAAAATGTCACGATTCTCTGTGTGGGGTCTTGTTTGATGGGAGGTTGAAGAATATGCGCTCAAAATCTAAGAGCCTCTTGCATATATAGGGCCAAACATCTCTAGTCGAGGTACCTGAAAAAATCTATGAGGGTCTGAGAATCTTTGAAAAAGCAATAAAACCTTCCTCTGATCTCGTAGTAGATAGGGCATCCAAGGATGAAGTGCACCTTGGTCCCCACTACCTATAAGTGACATACTTGGCAGAGTCTGTCTAGTCTATCCACTCGGTGGCCTGTCTCTACTCGAAGTCTATGAGAACTTATGCTAAACTGACCATGAAAAATGCGAAGAGCATGCATCCAGTGGTGAAATGTATACTGGGGTTGAACAATGAGCCCGTCTCTCAACTCCAAGAAGTGCTCAACGTAGAAGTCCATCTTTGGGCACAACCCTCCTGGAGGATTGACCCAGGTGACCTGGACGAACTGCTTGTAGATGTCCTCCCTGATGATCTTGTTTAGCTCCTGTCTAGTAGGTAAAAGGTGACCAGGGGCATCTAAGGAATATCGGAAAGGAGGGAGACGATCCAACTGAATTCCCGCTGACTCTAATAGGTTTGAAACTCCTGTAAACCAACATCTGGCTCGGCTTGAGGGAGTAGAATGGGCAATAGTCTCAAAAGAGCAATATGCCAATATGCCAAGTAAGGATAACAGTCCCTACTTTTTATCGAGTCTATCAAGCCTTGGACACAATGCAAGAATGAAACCAATCTGAAGACCGTCTCAAGCCGAAAGGGCCGAGCTTCAAACTCTTCAAGGATGATGTGCTGTGACACTGTCAGTTTGCACCTAATGATGCAGTGGAGAAGAAGAATCGGGACACTCTCAGCTGAAGCTCAGTTTGACTCAAGTAAAGATAGTCCCAAATCTCTGAGCCATATAGAACAGTGGGACGAATCAAGGTGTCCATGAGGCTCATCTTGGACAAGATATCTTGGAAGTGATATCGAAAGCACTCTCTTGAGAAGGGCTAAGATAAGCATACTAGCATGACTGTAGATAACGGAACACAAGAGAACATAGACAGGAGGAGAATAAGAGCAAGCCATAGTTGCCCGGACAGCAAGAGGAACAGAGTAGGTTCTAACTGGCCTTGATTGGCTCATCTTGACCAGTGCCCTCATCAACAGTGGTGTACGTCAGAAGCCTGACTAGAGGGAAATGTCTTTATGTAGCCTCGCCAAGTCTTTGGTGACAGGCTTGAGAGTCAATTCATGAAAGTTTAATATGTTGAATGCATGGTTTCGTATTCCTTTTGCACATTTTTTATTTGCTACAAAATCTCGGGTGTGCCAGTGCATCCCCAGGACTTGCTTGAATAAGGTGTTTCTTCTGGTTGTGTATTTAAGATCGTTAAGTGTATACTGTAACTTCTGTTCTCTGGAAATCTGCTATCATTTTCTTTTGAAAGAAAAAAAATCACATTTATTCATCTAAAAGGAATATATACTTGTCTGTCCACGAATCCGTCAAAAAAGCCGGATTATATCCTTTTGACTTTCAAATCTCACAGACCTTTTCTGATCATAAGCTTCACCTACAGCCGACAGTACAACCTAGAGACTTCTTCTTCACGCCTGGAATTTCAAATTTATCTTCCTTGTGATATGGAAATTCGATAACAGTCTTTTGAATGTAGATTTGTGAGCTTCATTTTTTTTATTACGTGCAATTTTTTTTACAAGGATATTATGGATAACAGGTAGGTTTGAAGGTACTTATCTTTAAAGAAAGCCGTATAGCTCACTAGTCCAGCTTTCTCATATCAAAAAATTGTTTATAAAATGTATGCCAGCTGTGTCTAACTAGAATTCCACTATCCAATCTTTCTCTTTGTATCTATGAGAATCTCATTTCCAACCAATTGACCAACTAATGAGGACAAGAAATAAGCATGGCAACTAAACATATTTTCTAACTTAACCTCTATTTAGACCACCACTCATTAGAATTTATGAGGTAAATATGTATATGTCAAATTTACAGTTTAGAATTTTTCTCACCTGCCACATTTGACGTTTGAAAATTTCCCGCAGCCGTGAAATAAGTTTTAAATTGAAAAAAAATCTGTAAGACGTAAAATTCCAGGCCTGTTCCTCATATTCAATCATGTTGCAGCAAGTATATAAACTATAAGGATACCAAAGGAAGAAATTACAACCTGTTGGAAGTTCAAGTGCTTCTTTTGAGAGATAACTTGACGTCCTTGTGATTGAAGCATTTTGTGTTTTTCATAGAGTTTAGTTGATGATTGAAACATAAAAGGAAAAATGTGTGAAAATTTGCAATCATTTTACCAAAAACGAGATTGTACGCCAATAGGGCAAGTACAATTCCTAGATTTATCTCCAAAGCAGATGGTAGTATGGCACACCAATAGTTCAAGTCTAATTCCTAGATGTGTCCTCCACCAATAGTTCAAGTCTAATCAGGCACAAGCTATTTTTGGAACAATGGGTTATGCAGGGAATCAACATTTTGCTCCCATTGGACAACGTAATGGTGCTCTTCATATCCTGGAAAGGACTACTCTACCCTGTCTATGCAACAGGGCATAAAACAAGATTACAGAAAAACATGAAATTGGTTTTTGAATTTAGAAGTTTGGAACTACATTCGTATTCCTTCAAACCTGTATTTCAAGAGGAACAAAGCATAAAGTATTTGTATCAACACCCATTTTCTTGTAGTCTGTTCTATTAGTCATGGGGCCCCAAATTTATGAGGATAGGTATAATAAGTGTTCAAAACTCACAGTACAAATGGTTACCGGATCTTTCTATTATCAGGATATTATAATTTAAAGGTGAAGTTTCTAAATATTAGAGCCTACATTTTATGCTTTTCAAAATTGGCTAATGCCTTGTGCCGAATTTTAAAATTTTACTTTCTTAGGTATAATTTAATGAAAATATCCCCTTTTCAAATAGTAACTATTAAATGTTTGCTTGTACTGTTTATAGTATTCACATCGCAGGACCTATCACATCCCACGAGTTCTGCTAGAATGTCATGGGTGCTATGAACATCGTTTGCTGGTTGCAAGAATTTTTTATTCCAGATCCATCTGCAGTTTCTTTCATCATGATACTTTGAGCACCATTTACTATGTTATTTGCAATTCGTATTCATTACTCTGCCTAACTATTATTTGCAGTTCACGTTGAGTACTCTACCCACCTCAGGCAGAGTTTGCGTCATGCACCTACATTAGTGTGCGCAACAAGACCTATTTATGCCTCCAATTATTCATTTGAGGGATCTTCTAATGATGGCAATACCAAAGGACACCATTAATGGACAGACATACCTTACTCTACGTATGGTAATTGCATTGTAGTATATGTGCGTACTATTTAAGCATCTCCCAAGAAACATTTCATTGGTAATGTATGGAGTTCTTATCTGAAATGTTGGAGATGGATGGAATTCTTATGTTGGATAATATATTACATAACGTTTTTCTGGAAATCTATAACAATCTTCAAATAATGATAACTTTTATTGAAATCTTCACATAATGGTAATGATAATGTTTATTTGAAGACGAAGATGTCGACTCAGAATGAGCGGCTCAAAAGGAGCACTAGTATGGAGTTCTCATCTGAAATGTTGGATAGATCAAATATATTACACAGTGCTTTCCAGAAATCTATAACAATCTTCAAATAATGAGAACCTTTATTGAAATCTTCACAGAATGATAATGTTCATTTGAAGATGTCGACTCAGGATGAGCGGCTCAAAGGGAGAACTGGTCAGCAGTTCGGGGACGGAGTCACATTTCACAGCCCCGTTCATCTGAAGAAAGGTGTTGAAGCGAGCGGATCGCCTGCCGAACCCATCCCGATAGGGGAAGATTAGTTTTCTATTCAGTTCAAGTGTCATGTTCTGAAATTTTTGTCTGTCCTGCGGTCACTTAACTGTATGCTTCAAGAGTCCAAAAAGGATTGGGCTGCTGACAACCCTGGTTGTCAAATATACAGCGGCATCTTGGGCAGCTCCCCTATGGAGTGTTTTGCTCATAAATATGTATCTATGTCAATTATCAGGTCTGGTAGGCTTTTAAATTTCAGATAGTACAAACCTCCAAAGTATGAACAATTCTGCAGATGATCTGGCTTTCAGTTGCACTGACATGCAAAAACTCTGATGTATGTTTTTTTGCTTTTTTGAAGTAATATAATTCCCGAGTTACAAAAAAAATGTTCATTTGGAGATCAAATGAAGTTGCAGGTCCAGAATGAATGCATATCAAAGTTCACAGGGGCAGCCAAGGGGGGCTTTTTTAGTCAAATTTGTTATTAAATTTTATCATGCCAATATATAGGTGTGAAGCATTGTTTCACACAACTCTGTAAGATATTTTTTTAATTAGAGTGTTTTTTTTTATCCAGTAATTTAAATAAACTTAACTTAAAAGTTTAAGAAATTATAATTATAAAAATCTTACACAAATTTATTTTTAATTGTTCATTTACTTCATAAAGCAGAAAGGCTTTGCTTAACATTATAGAATTATATTTATATTTTAAAATTATTATTGTTTATCAATTTATATCTTTTATAAATTATTTTTTAAGATCAAATTATATCTACTAATAAAATATAGTCACTTTATTTCTTTCTCGAGCATACCATCCAAATTAAAGTGAATGCAAAGATGTAGATAATGATTGATGCCATGCATTTATGTTGTTTCTATTATCAATTATCTGGTTTGAGTAATATAAGTATATATCTGCCAATTGAGTGCAAGACTTGTGCTGCTAACACAATGAAGCACATTTAAACACTTTTAGCAGAGTTATTTTCAAAGAACGATCATCAATTAGCTTATTTTGCCAATATTGACTGTCAATCAATTTTGTCTGAAGTGCTCCAATGACTTTTATTCTACATAACAAATTAGCCCCAAGCCACTTTGATAAGTAAGTCCAATTATATTTGCCCTAGACATTTGCAACTTTTCGCAACTTTTTGTATTAACTGATAAGTAAGTCCAATTATATTTGCCTTAGACATTTGCAACTTTTTGTATTAACTGAATTTTTGTTGGATACTTATTTTGCTATGATATTATGTAGGAGGGTACATTGCTGGAACATGTTGTCTTTGTTAGTAGGTAAGGATTTGCTCTTTGCCGAATAAAGGTATATAGAAGTTATGTAATTATGTTTTATGTTGAAGAATGTACTGGTACATTATATAAACCAGCGTTTTTTTCATCTGAAAAAAAGAAAGAAAAAAAGGTCCAATTATATTTGTATTGAAGAAAGATGGCTCATGGAAAATTTGTAGATTCTGTTGTGCATTGAAGAAAATGATAATAAAAGCATGTATCCAATTCGTGTATTGAAGATCCTTTGGATTACTTTAGAGATGCCATGCATTTGGTTCATGTTAATCCTTAAGATGTTTGAATCACTACCTGTAAGTCAAAGGAAATGGTTATCCTTAAGATGTTTGAGTCACTACCTTTAAGTCAAAGGAAATGATTGTAAGCATGGTTGGTGATGCCATTTGAATGATGTGCATTACAAATCAATTGGTTGTGGCATGCCTTAATGAAGTTCTCATCTTTAGTAGATCACACACATATAGAGCATATTAATTAGGACTTGTAAATCCTACAACTCAACTTGTGTGCTAATGTTGAGAAGTATACCTTTGCCATAAAACACAAGATGTTCTAGCTACATAATGCATTACATGTGATTGCACATGGAATCATAGAAGATACAAAACATCCATAAGTTCCCTAGCCCATTAACCTTTAGCATTGTGAAGCTTCTTTAATTTACAATTTTTTTATAGGAGATTCGTATGGGTTTCTTGCATGTCATGTGCCCTCCATAAATTTTTTGGTGCCAATGCAAAAAATAATCATCAAGGGGACTTTAACACAACACTTTTAAAATAGTCATGGGTAAATTGTGCTTTCAAGTATGCACATACCTAATTTACATAAGTTGTTTGAAATGGAAAGAGATGTTTCCAAGTATGCCATGGAGAAACGTTGGCTCCTCAATTAAGTTTTGCATGGCAATGTAAAGTAACTATTAAATGGACTCTAATGTAACAACATGCTTTTAAAGAAGTCTTGGCTTTCTACTAGTTGCGTGCCTACTTGATTTTCATAAATGCCTTGTTATATTGGAAACAAGGGCTTCTAAATAAGTATGTTGTGGGGGTAACATTAACACTGTTTAGGCATCTTGTTGTGTGCCACTTGGAAATCTTCAATAACATTGTTAATTTACTCTTCATATAATTCAAATATTGTATGCAATTGTTCACACAATTCACTAATGGAAGCACAACATACTCGGTGGGGAAACAATTATTCATTTTGGCTAGAAACCTTTTCAATTTTTACACCTGCAAAGCATTTAAGCAAGTTGTAATGTGATAGCTGAAATGGATGGTGTTTCTTCAACAATTTCACTTGGTGATAAGCATTTGTATATTGTTTTACTTATCCCCCTTCACGTGACACTTATTTTCTTAGGTGCATGTTTTCATGACATGTATTGGTCAAATGAATGTGAAATACATTCAAACTTTGTGAGCACATCTCATGCAAGCAAGTCACAAACTTGTATTTGTATGATATTGATGAGAGTGAGGCTAGGATATGGATCTAATTGCTAAGCCCTATATAAGGCCCATATTAACTCTAAAACCTGTTTTTAGCCCCTAGATATGGAGTGATTACATTTCTATTGTTATATTGTTATGTAGGCTAAAAATTTTCATGGTTCTATTTTATTATAATTGTACCCTTTGTCTTCTATATATGTACTTACTAAGAAGACCTAATGTTAGTATTATCAAATATTGTCTTGTACATTGTATTCAGTGTAAAAGGAGGTTTCCTCTTTGAAAAGGACTATAATTATTGGTTTCTTATCATTTTTAAGGTGCAAGGTTCATAACATTGGTCTCATAGTTCATGATCTTAGGGTTTTGCTACTTCAAATAGTTCATAGTGGAAATACTGAGAGAGGGGGTGAATAAGTATTTCCTTCTTTTTTTTTAATTGTTCTAGTGATTGCCAAAAGCATATATAGATATGTATATGTATACATAGAACACAGAAATCAACAACTAGAATTAATGCTTTTATTAAAACTCAAGAGAGTGCAATAAAATAAATACAATATAAGTATATATTTGATTGTGAATAGTTGCCAAGCTCCAACTTGAACTTCAATGAGGCTCCAACCTCTAGAGCACCAACTCTGTTTTGCAGTGGTTCTGCACTTAGGAGCTCCTACCCCCAATGACTTTAGTTTTGTTCAGTTCTGAGGCTCCAACCTCTTGGGCTCCAACCCAACCTTGGTATAAACTGGTATGTTGCTACACTCTATTTAGCTGAGGTTCTCTCACTCCTACTCTCTTGCCTCTGCTGCTTCTGCTGCCTCTACAGCCTTCACTGCTTCTGCTGCCTCTTCTGCCTCTGCAGCTTCTGCTACCTCACACTCTGGTTCTTCACCAGAACAACAGCACAAACAATTCTCTGTTTTTACTGTTTTATACATTCCCATGCCTTTTTCCATTCGTTTCCGCTTACACCGCCTCTTAGGCTTCCTCCTTGGTCGCTGCGGCTTCCTCTGCACTGTGCAAGTTCACTGACTTTCTAGGGATACGTAGATTCATTACACTGGTCCAAACGATCCACAGAGAACACATCCTCCCGTTTTACCATAACGGTGCTCCTTTTGGCAATGATTGCAGCATACATAGAGTTCTTTCAATTAAACAGAGATGTTTTGTCTCGATCGCAATCATAATTGCCATGATTCACCCCTTTTCATTAACGTTCAACCTTTTGAACTGCCGGAACAACCATCGTAAGCCTTTCGGCTTAAAACACCCCGCGCAAGCCGGAAATTCCATTACACAAAGACTATGAGAAAAAAACAGTCAAATAGACTAAAAGGTGGACTTCAGGAAATATTACAATTGCACCTATTATTGTATCGGGTCCGCGCTTAAATTGCAATCGGCAATTCGTGACTCCCGGGGGTCCTTTATATATCAGATCCATGACCCCGCCGATGGCCGATGACCGATCCTCCACTGCTCTGATGGACTGGATGTGATATGGTATTAAACCATAGTTAATATGCCCGTCGGGTCCACATCCTATCGCAGTCGGCGCTTCCAATGTGGCAAGGCTTTATGGCTTGCAATATGCCACGGATGCGATCATAGATTAAGTCATATTTGTAATGTGCGGCGGGTCCGCGTGGATATGCATCGCAGGCGAGAGTTGCCCCTGGCGGAGGTCCAATGCGATATCGCTATCGACGATCGCAATGGACTGCTTGACATATTGTAGCTCCCACTTTCAAAGTGCCGATGCGATACTCGCTATCGGCGATCGAAAGTCACACAGGATCAGGGCTCGACGTTAACGTAGACCCCTCATAGCGATGCGATGTGCTGGACCCAATACAACTCAACACTCCCATGTATAGAGTTTCAAGTCCGCAATCCGCCTTTGATAATGTATTTTCCCTAGAGCCAAGTCTTCCGCCTCCGATAGTGTTAAGCCTATGTATATGGACTTTTTGTTTGCCGATAGTGTTAAAGCATGCATACATGGGTTTTATGGGCCCGATAGTATATATATATATATATATATATATATATATATATATATATAATATATATATATATATAGGTTTGTGCCTCTGATAGTGTAAAAAACACCATATGTATGATATATGCTCCTCCGCCTGTATCTTCATGCATATAATCTTTTGTGGCTCGATAGCTCCTGATAATATAAATGCACCCATTGCGCCTCTGATGACTCTGTTTGCTTCCTTATAGTTCTGCTTGTTCCTTTGTTGCTGCGATGGATGTCTGCGTCCTCTGTTTTACTCCTCTTGGCTCCTTTTGCTCCTCGAATATTGCCATATTGACATCAATGACAATCTGTGTCCAACAATCTCCCCATTTGTTATTGATGGAAATATTCCTCTGCTTTCCCCCTTTGACATCAATGGCAAAGGAATGCATATGGACTCCCCCTGTCCTGCTACATCTTTATGAATGAACTTGAGTGATGATAAAGAAATAACTCCCATCTTTTGACGCAAATGTTCGAATGCTTCTCGAGGAAGAGGTTTTGTGAAAATATCAGCTGTCTACTCCTTAGTACTGATATATTCCAAGACGATGTTTTGTTCAGCTACTTTCTCACAGAGGAAATGATACTTGATTGGTATGTGTTTGGTTCTTGAGTGCATCACTAGATTTTTGTTGAGATTGATAGCACTTACGTTGTCACAATAGACAGTAATCGGTTGATCTGTACATATGTCGACATCTTTTAGAGCTTCCTTCATCCATAGTATCTGAGTACAACAGTCTGCTGCAGCAATATACTTGGCTTCGGCTGTGGATAATGATATGGATTATTGTTTTTTGCTGAGCCAGGATACTAAACAGTCTTCTAGGAAGAACGCATTTCCACTACTACTTTTCCGATCATCTATACTTCTAGCCCAATCAACATCGGTGTATGCAGTGACAGTCAGCGTTGAGCTCTTTAGGTACCAAAGACTGAAATCAGAAGTTCCTTTCAGGTATCTGAGAATTCTTTTTACAGCTAATAAGGGGGATTGTTTGGGAGCAGATTGAAATCTTCCCACCATTCCTACTGCCTGCATTATGTCTGGTCTTGTAGCTGTTAAGTATAGAAGGGCTCCAATCATTGACTTGTAATGAGTTGCATCTATTAGAGGGGAGTCATCATCTTTTCTCAGTTTGCAGTTAGTGGTCATAGGTGTGCTCATGGGTGCACAGTCTTCCATTCCATATTTTTTGAGCATGTCTTTTAGATATTTGGTTTGAGATATACACAATCCTGTTCTGGTTTGAGATGCTTGAAGTCCAAGGAAGTGGGACAGCTCTCCTATCATTGACATCTCAAACTCTTTTGACACGCTTTAAGAAAATTCATGGCTCATTTCATCATTATTACTAGCAAAAATCATATAATCGACATAAACAAGAGCAATTAGTAACTCACCTTCATCTGTATTTATGTATAGATTACTTCCAACCACTCCCTTTTTGAAGCCTTGTTGTTGTAGGTAGTGAGCCAATCTTGCATACCAAGCTCTAGGAGCTTGTTTCAACCCATATAAGGCCTTTTTCAACTTACAAACTAAGTCCTTTCCTGCTGTTAGATCAAAAGCTTCTGGCTGCTCCATGTAGACTTCCTCCTTGAGTTCCCCATTTAGAAATGCCGATTTCATGTCCATTTGATAGATTTTGAATCCTTTTGAGCAAGAAAATGCCAAGAACATCTTGATAGCTTCCATACGGGCCACTGGTGCAAATGTCTCTTCAAAGTCAATTCCTTCAATTTGTGAATAGCCTTTGCAGGCAAGTCTTGCCTTGTTTCTGATAACCTATCCTTCCTCATTCATTTTATTTTTGAATACCCATTTGGTTCCTATTATGATTTTGTCCTTTGGAAGAGGTACCAGCTCCCATGTCTCGTTCTTCTCAATTTGGGACATTTCTTCTTCCATGGCCTTTACCCAATGAGGATCCTTACTTGTTTCTGCAAATGTTTATGGTTCTATCATAGATAGGAGGGAATGACTTTTCTCTTGGGTGTGATTGTTATCCTTCTTCGGGTCTGCACACCTTCATCTCTATCGCCAATGATCTGCTCTTCTAGATGATGTCTTTGGACATACTTCATCTTTGAAGGGGTATTAGGTGGTTCTCTTTCCTCTTCTTCTTCTTCTTCTTCCTCATCTATTTCTTCTTCTTTAGGTTCTACTTCTTCAATGAGAAAGTCATCTTCATGTTCTTCAATTTCCTTTTTTGGAAGATCTTCATCAACCTTTACATGAATGCTTTTCACTATTTTCTTCAGTCGATAATTGTGGCACTTGTAAGCCTTGCTCCGTGTAGAGTATCCAAGAAATATATCTTCATCAACCCGAGAATCAAACTTTTCGGGTGAGCCATCATTTATTTTTGTGAAGCACTTGCTTCCAAAGATCTTGAAGTACTTCACCGAAGCAGGTCTTCCTTTCCATATCTTGTAAGGATTTTTTTCACAATTTGGTCTTAATTGAGTTCGATTCAATGTATAGACAATTGTCCCTCCTGCTTCTCTCCAGAATCTAGGCTATAAGTCTACTGCTAATAACATTGTTCTTGCCATTTCTTGGATTGTTCGATTTCTTCTTTCAACTACCCCATTTTTCTGAGGTGTTCTGGCAGCAGAGAATTCCCTTTTAATTCCATGAATATTACAGAACTCACTAAATTCGTTTGATGTGAATTCTCCCCCTCAGTTTGTTCTGAGGCACTCAATTTTTAAATCTTTTTCATTTTCTACAAGGGCTTTTAGATTCTTAAAACACTCAAAAGTTTCAAATTTAAACTTTATAAAATATATCCACATCATTCTAGTATAATCATCAACAAATAACACAAAGTACCTTTCTCCTTGGAGTCCCTGATTTCTAGTTGGCCCACACACATTAGCTTGGATGATCTCCAAGTGCTTCGATGTAGAGAGCTCCTTTGTCTTGTGGTTGGTTCTGGCTGCTTTCCATGTTGACATAGAACACATACTCCTTGATTTGGTTTAAACAGCCTTGGGATGTCTCGTACAACTTTGATCTTGCTGATATTGATCAGATTTTCGAAGCTTGTATGTCCAAGTCACTTGTGCCACAACCAACTCTCATCTGTCTGACTCATGTAGCATTTATTTTCTTGAATCTTGTTCAAAATGTAAATGTTGTCTGATGTTCTCACCCCTTTTACCACAAGTTCCCCTGAGGCAGAGTTCCTTATTTCACAGTCTTTGGTGTTGAAAACAACCTTATGTCCTTGATCACAGATTTGGCTAACACTCAGGAGGTTGTGTTTGAGTCCATCAACTAGCAGAGCATCTTAAGCTTTTCCTTTTCCATTGATCAGAGTAAGTGTTCCTTTTCTTGCAATTCTGCCAGATCTGCTTCCAAAGGACACATTCCCTTCCTTTTTGCTCAGTGAGACAAACTTCCTTCTATCTCCTGTCATGTGTCTGGGGCACCCACTATCCACAAACCAATAGTTTCCATTATTTTGAGCATATAGAGCCAGGCCACATTTATCCATGTTGGAGTTCTTGCTATTCGCCTTTCTTCCTTTGAGTGGGAAATCTTGTTCATAGTGTCCATTATTGTAGCAGAAAGAGCAAGTCAGATCAAATTTGGTCAAGGGATCAAATGAATTGAAGGTTTTGATTTGTCCTTGCCTTTTGAGGGCATATGAGTTGATTATTCGGTCCTTTACCTTGTCTTTTCACTTCTGCGAGCCATACAATGTCTGGCTTGATGACCGAAATTTTTACAGTGAAAGCAGTGTCCAAGAAAGATGGTTTTTACCTGTTGAAGCAACCACGGTTTGAGTTGATTTCCTTCCTGGGAATTACTCCTCCCTCGTTCTTTGGATTTGCGATGGGCCCTTGGTGGAGTACAGGTTTGTATTTGTTATAGTGTCCATGATTTGACTCCACATTCTTCTTTGGAGTAATTCTCTCTTCATTCTTGGGATCTGGGATGCAATTTTGATAACATACTTTTTCATCTTTTGGATTGTAGGAAAGTGCATCGGCATAGCTTTTCGCACTATTCTTAGTGCTTGAGGATTCTCCTTTGAAACCTATACCACACTTTTCATGTTGAGGTTTTTGATTTTTCAGAATAGTCTCAAGTATTTGAGAGTTTTTACAACCCTTTTTCATTTGCTCCAACTCCTTTCTCAGAGACACTATTTCGGCCTCGCGTTCTTCACAAGTCTCTTCCTTTTCTTTAAGCTTTGCTTCCAAGAGATCTTCTCTCCTTCTTATTTCCTCATTTTCCACTTTGAGAGAAATGATTTTGTTCCGTAGTTTCTCATTTTCTTCAATGGTGCTTATTAACAGTTCATCTACATTTCCTTCCAGCCCTGAGTCATCATCATCTACGAGTGCCATGAATAATGTTTCTTGGCTTTCATCATGATCACTTTCCTCATCTGATTTCTTTTTTATGAACATAAACTCATCCTCATCGGACTCATCTTGCTTGGAGAAGAAGTTTTTCTTATTGAATCCTTTCTTTTTGTGTGCCATTATTTTAGAATTTCCTTCATCATCATTGTCATGTTTATGAGGACATCTTGCTGCATAATGACCTATTTTACCACATTTAAAAGAGATAAGAGGATACTTTCCTTTAAGCTTAGATCCTCTCAGCGTTCGTACAAATTGAGCCAATTCAGATTCCATATCTGACTCATCACTATAGTCATTCCTTTCTTTCCCCTTTTTTGACTTTGAGACCTTGAATGCTGCATCTTTGGAGCTTGGGTCACCTTTCCTCATTTCATAGGCAGTGAGAATTCCATGGAGTTCATCTATTTTGAGGGTATCTAGATCCTTTGCTTCTTCTGTAGCACTTATTTTGGAGCTATTAGTGTGGATTCCTCTTTGTATTCTCTTTAGAAATTACAGTCTCTACTCTGTTCCGCACATTTGGAATTGTTTCCGCGGTCAGGGTTTTTGCACATGGTTCTATAGGCCCATCGAACCGTTGGTATGCGCAAGTCCCAATCAGTGCGTCTCACCTGGTGAACCCTGTTCAGTGCTTTGCACACCCTAGCGAATGCTTCTCCATGGATAATTGGTAGTGCACGTCGCCTTTCCTGCTGTTGTGTTTTGTTTCGATTCTCTATTCTACGGGTGG
Organism: Pinus taeda; assembly: GCA_000404065.3. Lineage (NCBI taxonomy): Eukaryota > Viridiplantae > Streptophyta > Pinopsida > Pinales > Pinaceae > Pinus > Pinus taeda. The sequence continues at coordinate 41,058 of APFE031213131.1, read as the reverse complement.
TGTGCGCTTGTGCGAGCTATACAGCACATGTCCGTACCCATCGAAAAAGGTGGGCGCGCAAGTTTTTCCGCCCCTACTGACTGGCTCTTGTTCGAAGCTGGGGTTTTCCAAAGCGTAGGCGCATCATCCTTTTGCATTCGCGCCAGTCCTCAAAACTTTCTTGATACGTACCTTGCCATCGTGTGGGCATTGCACACAGTGCCCACTTCAGACCATCGAACTGCTGCTATTCTGGTACTGCGATTTCAAATTTGTTCAAGAATTCATCCATCTTTTGAATCAGTTTCCGGAGAACATTTTTATGCCAACGTTTCAAATCCCAACTGGGATCCATCATTAGGACTTATGAATGATGATAAAGAAGAGCTGCTTAGAAGGAAATAAATAATAATGTGGAATTTTTTTTTAGAATAAGCAGATTGTCGGCTTGAATGCTTTAATTTTAATTAATTTAATTAATTATTCATTCAATTTATTTATTTATTTTATTGTTGAGTTTTTTAATTAATTTTTATTTTAACAGGTGAGTGAAATTAATACTTTTATTTAACTTATTTGTTTGTTTATTTATGATTTTGATTGAGAAATGTTTATTTATATATAAATTAGGGATAGAGAAATATTAAAATTGTTAAAAAAAAATTAATTTTTTTTTATTTCATGTGCAGATTCCATTGTCAAAGCACTTTAAGAGCATCACAATCAACAAACAAGTGAAAGACAAAAATTGTATAAGCATCAAAATAAATGTTATGATAATCCAGATAAATATTTGGTTTTGATAATTGATGGTATGGACCAAAAGAAAACACTTCTTCCACATTTTGTACGCACACCAAAACATTTACATGAGGAAAATTTTATTTAGCTTCATTTGGTTGGTTGTATGGTCTTTAATGGGAAGATGTTGCAAAGGGTTTACTTGACAACTCCAAATATTCATAATGATGCAAATCAGACCATAACTATAATCAATGATGTGGTTTCTCATTGGTCTAGTATTCTTCCTAAAGTTTTGTATCTG